>JAWDGP010001658.1:232500-307500 GCA_033675545.1 Elysia crispata | reverse complement strand
AAGATGACGACTACAAAAACAAAAACTAACAGCAGCAGCAACAACAACAACAACAACAACAACAACAACAACAACAACAACAACAACAACAACAAAAACAGTATCATGTGAAAAACTAATATTAATAATAACAACAACAACTAATAATAATAATAATAATAATAATAATAATAATAATAATAATAATAATAATAATAATAATAATAATAATAATAATAACAATAATAATAATAATAATAATAATAACAATAATAATAATAATAATAATAATAATAATAATAATAATAATAATAATAATAATAATAATAATAATAATAATAATAATAATAATAATAATAATAATAATAATAATAATAATAATAATAATAATAATAATAATAATAATGGCTTTGTGTATGGTCTTTGAGATTCAAAATGCTAAAATTAAAAAAAAAAAAAAAAAGGGCCACATGTATGGATACCACTAGATGCCATTTCAAATTCCAAAGAGATATCTTTGGTATGCGCTTTACATGGGTAGTAAGCATAAAACATCCAGACCAATGGAATGAATGGGCAGTTTCATATTTCAAGGCAACTCTCAAGGCAAAACTTTTAAACAAGGAGTGGGTGGTGGAGTTGCCACTGTTGCTTCAGTACACCCAGAGACCCAGAGGCGTTATACCAGAGATGCTATTGGATAGTCAGCTGAAGATTTCGCCTTCCAAATCTGAGTGAGTGACAGAATTGAACCAAACCTAGGCAAGCTACTCACTACAACAGTTCATTCACATTTTTTTACCTTCTTAAACGAACAGCATTCCTTTTTTTTTTAAAAGAAAAATAGATTGGAGCAAAACTTTCTGGGCTGGCAATGTTTATTTCATGTGCGGCGATCTATTTGAAAAAGCATTTGATAAATTGCTCTAAATCAAGATAAAGCATACAAATTTTAAAGATAATAATTTGGATAGAACATGAACGATTTCTGATATGTGCATAATCGAAATTCAAGAGTGTTTAATCAATTAAGCATTATAAGCATAGTATGTGGTAATGATGGAATCTATGAAATTTCAAAAGCTGAACCTAAATTCATTAAAATAATTCATACCTATCAAGGAAACAGCGCATGATGCAGCGCTGAAAATGCTCCACAATTGATTACAGTTGCGTGCATGGATATAACTGCTCCATAGTTGATTTCAGTAGTTATGCATGGATATAATTGCTCCACAGTTGATTACAGTTGCTATGCATGGATAGAATTGCTCCACAGTTGATTACAGTTGCTATGCATGGATATAATAATGCAAGTAGTATACTTTGCTTAAAAAATATAAAGTTTAATTGAAAGTTATTTGAAACGCATGGTGCTCAAAATAAGTTGACCATAATATATATTCGCCGCCCTTATGAGACAATGTAAATGTTATTCCCAGCCATGTTGCGTCAGTACCCATGCGCCACGAACTATCTATTCCTGCCACAGCTTGCCCTTCCTACAGTGTTATGTGAGATCGCGAGCTCGGTCCACCCGTTGACTTGACGGATGAAATTCATTGTGAAACTAGATTTGAGAATAAGTCAAAAGATGGTACTTAAGTCTAGATGTATGACCACCAGCTTATATTTCACATTGATATACATTGGCATCTGAAAAGCTTTAGATATATAAGGAAAAGTAAAAAAATAATCAGGCTAACTAGTGATACAGAGATTCCTTTCTGCCCCATTTAATAATACATTTTCAACAAAGGGCAGTATTGTTACGAAAGATTGCACAGAGTAATGAAGATTTTTTTTTTTTTTTAAATTTTTGAAGTGGATTTAGTCATAAAAACTGTAGGGAGAGAGGAGTCAGCTTAATGAATTTTCTGGCTACACCAAACTATTAACATTAAAACAAAAGCAGCAACAAAAACATTCCGTTTCTTTGATCAATGCTTTTCCATTTCAGTCGAAACAGAAGTCAAGATCATACCATCCTCTTTTATAAAAAATGGTACAGCTAACAAACAGATCAACGATTAGGTCCAAAATTTGCATATCCCCAGTTGCAAAGTCTATTTCTATAGTTATGAAGAGAGATAACTCTATTATCATGATTATATCGGTCCCCGATCCAAACTTTGATGCGTACCTTATCCACAGTCTAGATGAGCTCTTACAGAAAGTTACAGATAAAGGGTGCTCGTCAAGGATTGGTTTTACGGCAGAACAGTAGCAGAAACCCATACAAATATCAAAGTGTTATTTCAAACATTGGATGTGTAAACCGTACTAGACTGGCACCCAAGACTTATCGGACTCAAATAAGAAATCAATTGACTTTGACATAGTTTGCACTGGAAAATTAAATATGGTAATTACAAAATGGGAATTCAGATGTGTACCTTGGGAAAAATAGTGGTTTCGGGTGATTATAAGATAATGAATTTCTATCGAAGCTTCGCTCGCTACTGCAATATCACCTCTCTATCTTACGTAGGAGTGTTGTTCCAACGAAACCAACGTTCTCCAGAATTTCTGCACAACCTAGATGGTCTTGCAGCGATGTACATTTAGATACATGTTTTATTCTTAATCATTATATCTACATGTTTCTTCATTTGCATCTGCTTTTCTTCACTTGGTTTCAGTTCGCAATTTAGTTTGACTTTTTGGTTAGTTATAAACTGATTAATAGGAAGAATTTGCTTTATAAGTTGTCTTGTACATACTGTAAGAACTAGAAGCAAAAAAAAAAAAAAAAAAAAAGAATTTTGTCTTAAATGCGTTGCTTCAAACTAAAGAAAGTATAAAGGTTGAAAAAATAATCTTTGAAAGCTCCTGGGTTGTCATAAAATATTTTTTTTATAAAAGAGGAGAATGCTCTACATGAAACAATATAGCATCAGTAGTGATTCAGATGCTTTATTTTTGCTTCCCTTCAGGAAGCCTTCCTTTCAATCTATGCCATTATTGAGAAAGATTGTATCACTAAAGCATTCGCTTTGTTTTAGCTCTAAAAGTTACTTTTGATGAGCCCTTTTTATTTTGAAATTGAGTACAGATCTATCATTTGTGAAGAGAACATTTAGTCGAAATCAACAGAATTGGTGTCAAATTGATCGCTTAATTCACTACTGTTGTAATACTATTACATGTCCTTAACTGTGGATATTCACCTCTCTAAATTCACTGTTGTTGTAATACTATTACATGTCCTAAACTGTCATATTCACCTCTTTGAATTCACTGTTGTTGTAATACTATTACATGTCCTTAACTGTGAATATTCATCTCTCTAAATTCAATCTTTTCGTAATCCGATCCGATGTTTTAATTGTGAATAATCACCTCACTAAATTCACTGTTGTGATTTTTTTCAGATTTCCTGAACTGTGATCAGCGATAGTTCACTTTTTCATGAATTATGTTCTTCCATGGTTGTTTAAGGTCTATTGGTATTTCTCCTAGATATAGACGTTTAATTAATTTCCTGGCTGGGCTCGCTATCGTAGCTTCTTATCAAAAGTTTTTGTACTGTAAAGAAAGCTATAATTATTGTTGATCTTCGACATGTAGATCTATCATATGTGAAAGCTGGAGATATAATAATTCACGCATGTGGCTCCTGTCTAGACAACGTACTGCCTGTCTCTTTATCGATTACTTTCTCCTGCAAACGTTTCTCGGTGTTGGATACTAAAATCTTGAGTCTCTATCTAAGAAATAAATGAAAAAAAAAAAAATTGAATGCCTCACCTGAGCTATGAGTATACTTTCAATGAACAAGGGGAAAAACTAAAAAAAAAAAAAAAAAAGAAGCAAGTGGATGCTATACCTGTAACTGGTACCAATGATAGAAAAGGAATTGTATGGTTTGATGGTTACACCTTCATCATAAGCAAACACTAGACAGATAGATCTTCACAAAAACATGTAATAAAGAAAGCAAAATATTTTAGAAAATTAAAACAAAAAACAAAAAATATAGACGGAGAAAATTGGTCAGAGCAACATGAGTACAAAGATAAGTAGATATGCGTGTTCATATAGATAGAATCTTGGGGGGGGGGGGGGGGGGAGAAAATAATTGAGATAAAGAGACAGAGACAGACTGAGAAAAAGAGAATGCGCCATTCAGACGTACAGAGCATCCTTTGATTTGTAGAGGCTATACGTTCTTTACTGGAAGACAAAGCTGTCAATGTCAACACAACTTTTTTTTTTTAAATTGCTTTGTATATTTATAGATCTCCTTTGATTTCCTCTCCGCTGCGCATCTATCATTATTTCATATCCTATTGTTTTTTCTTAATCCAGTGCTTATGCAAACATCTCTCTCTTTTAGATTGACACCATCTCAAGTTTGAAGGATATATATATATGTGTGTGTGTGTGTGTGTGTGTGTGACTTAGCACTCACAAGCCGATGAATTGATAAGGGTAAGTCGAAGAAGTAGATGTCTCGGAAATGAAATCCACATGTATGTGTGTGTGGAATTAAGTAGATATAGTTCCTTTGTAAAGTTTTCGTGATGTAGTATTATGGCATTAAAGTAACTCCACCTGATACCTGGGGTGACGCCTGTACATCGCTTATGAACTACCCTGACAATATTTTCTTTATATTTATGACTGCACCACGTGACAGTTATATTGAAATGTTGCATCATACTCTTGTGATAAACACGATAATAATAATAATAATAATAATAATAATAATAATAATAATAATAATAATAATAATAATAATAATAATAATAATAATAATAATAATACTACTAATAATAATAATAATAATAATAGTAATAATAATAATAATAATAGTAATAATAATAATATAACAACAACAACAATAATAATAATAATAATAATAATAATAATAATGATAATAATAATAATAATAATAATAATAATAATAATAATAATAATAATAATAATAATAATAATAATAATAATAATAATAATAATGAAGATGATGATGCTGTTGATGATGATAGTGATAATGAGGATTACAATGTCGAAGACGAAAATGACAGTTATGTCAAAAATAATAACGCCTGCATTCAGTTGAACCTGATGCAAAATAATTCAGAGAGAGAAAGAGAGAGAGAGAGAGAGAGAGAGAGAGAGAGAGAGAGAGAGAGAGAGAGAGAGAGAGAGAGAGAGAGAGAGAGAGAGAGAGTAAAAGTGGCACGAGAAAAGGTGATAAAAAGAAAGGAAAGAGGCAGTAAAGCAGAGCGAAAGATACTTGAGAGAAAGAATGATTGATAGATAAAAACATAGGCATGCGAATACAAAGGTAAACGATGGAAAGGATATATAGATGTGTTGGAAAAAGCTATAGAGTGAGAAAGAGAGTGAAGGTGGGAGAGGGAGAGTATGTGTGTCAGAGAGACAGAGAGTAAGAAAGAGAGAGAGAGAGAGAGAGAGAGAGAGAGAGAGAGAGAGAGAGAGAGAGAGAATGGAGTTATGAGAGGTAAAGAAAAATGGAGAGGCCAGTGAAAGCAATAGAGTTATCGCAAGCAGATAAGTGTTTAGAAAAAGAGAAGAAAAATGTTTAAATTACATAGAAAGAAAGAAAGAAATAGAGAGAGAGAATGAGAGAGAGAGAGAGAAAGAGAGAGAGAGAGAGAGAGAATGGAGTTATGAGAGGTAAAGAAAAATGGAGAGGCCAGTGAAAGCAATAGAGTTATCGCAAGCAGAAGAAGTGTTTAGAAAAAGAGAAGAAAAATGTTTAAATTACATAGAAAGAAAGAAAGAAATAGAGAGAGAGAGAGAGAGAGAGAGAGAGAGGGAGAGAGAGAGAATGAGAGAGAGAGAGAAAGAGAGAGAGAGAGAGAGAGAGAGAGAGAGAGAGAGAGAGAGAGAGAGAGAGAGAGAGAGAGAGAGAGAGAGAGCAACAGAAGCAGTCATCGATGAGGCACGCGTGCGGGACCTTCGAAACAGCTAGGAGCGTGGGGTGTGGTTCAATAGTACAGCTAACTTGACAATTTTCACTCGAGAGAAAGCACCCATAAGATTATCCTTGCCTTTATACCTCAAAATAGATCAAAATGGATTCTTAAGGAATGGGCTTGTGTCTAAATTTTGATCGAAGAAGACTAGACAGCATCAATTCGTTTGAAAGCTCGGTGATTAGCATTGTCCTTTTCCAGTTCTAATGTGTATTTCTCCACAAGGCAACACAATTAACAATATAGACACAGTGTGTTAGTTCTGCTCCTCTTGGAGAAAAGAGTTTCGGCAATCGCGCGTAGTTTGGAGCTGAATGTGAAACTCTGTGAAAAATTGTTTCTAACCAAATCTGAATTCAAGAGAGGAGCTCAAATCTAACAAAGTTTCTGGACTGCCACCTAACATACCCATAAATGTAAGTAGATTACTCACATGATGCATTACCTCTCGGAAATTATACCCGAAAAATACTGTCATTTTTCATAGGACGTAATGTAACACAGTCAAACAAGTTTTTAAATAATTATACTAAATTGAACTCGGACAGTTAGCTGTCTTTCCGCAACCATCTATAAATTTTACTATCTTTATAATATGAAGATGAGTTCAACTTATGCGATTTTATATTGTTTCAATTGACGTGAAATTTCGAAATCCTTTCAACCCTGAGTACACTAAAACGTTTTCAAAGCTCCTTTTTCTGAAATTTCTATTACGCTACGTCACCGCTGTCAACACTCATTCAAAGGTGTGATAAGCATTTGCCGGTAGATATAGATTTTTAAGAAATATGTGACCTATTTCGGACCCCGAAAAGGATTTTTTACGCGTTAGAAATTCCTAAAAACCTATGATTATATTTATTTTTTTTTATAATAATCTAGACAAAATTAAATCTTCAGTGTGCAATGTTATTGTTTTTTTTTTCTTCTATACTTTTCGACATTGTCTTTTTGAACATCATCATTGTTCTGACACGTTATGGCTACCACATACCATCGCAGTCTTTATCTATATCATCACTAGTGGTTTCAGTAACTCCAGCTTTTGGTAGTGAATTACAGAGCAAACCCAAAACCGTTAAAGTCGGTACAATATTTTTTCATTGGTTTGATGACGCCCGAATGTTTTTGAATATTGGTGTAGGCAATTTTTTTTTTAATTTGATTGACTCGCCTTCTGAGTCGTCCTACTTCACTAGTTTAATACTACTACTACTACTACTACTACTACTACTACTACTACTACTACTACTACTACTACTACTACTACTACTACTACTACTACTACTACTACTACTACTACTGCTTCTGCTGCTGCTGCTACTACTAATACTAGTACTACTACTACTGCTGCTGCTGGTGCTACTACTTTTACTGCTTATAACAGTTATAATGCTGCTACAACAACAAGAACAACAACTGCTACTACTACTACTACTACTACTACTACTACTACTACTACTACTACTACTACTACTACTACTACTACTACTACTACTACTACTACTACTGTACTGCTGCTGCTCCTACTACTACTACTACTGCTTCTAACAATAATAATACTGCTACTACTACAACTACTACTACTTCTACTACTACTACTACTACTACTACTACTACTACTACTACTACTACTACTACTACTACTACTACTACTACTACTACTGCTGCTGCTGCTGCTACTGCTGCTACTACTACTACTACTGCTACTACTACTACTACTACTACTACTACTACTACTACTACTACTACTACTACTACTACTACTACTACTACTACTACTGTTGCTACTACTGCTGCTGCTGCTGCTGCAGCTGCTCTTTTACTGCTACTATATGTACTGTTACTGCAACATAGTACTGCCACAACTATACACAACTGACAAAGCCGTGGATCTTTCAGATAATTAAATGAATTAAAAATTCTCCCTCAAAGTCCTGAGAAAAAGAGGAAAAGAGTGCAAGGTTTTACAACGTTTATAATCAGAAGTCCTACTCAATTCACAGACTTCCTAGTACTATGGCTTCCTTCAGAGACGAAACGTTTTGGTATAGTCACGTGATTCTTACGAACTGATAAGACCATCCATTTAAGTCGGGATGCGTGTAATGCCATGGTCAGCTCATACATAAACATGTACGAATAACGTTTTTTTTTTCAAAAAGCCCCGAGAGTGGCCCCACCAAGATTCGAAACCGCATGTTCTGTTCCGAAAGTCAAAAGTCTTATATCTTATCTTAACATATTAAGCAGAGAGAGAGAGAGAGAGAGAGAGAGAGAGAGAGAGAGAGAGAGAGAGAGAGAGAGAGAGAGAGAGAGAGAGAGAGAGAGAGAGTGCTTTATTATATTTCTTTTAGTCAAACATGCATTTAACTAAGATAGAGACTAGTTTGTTTATGTCGTGTTAAACTGTAGACTTGGTCGTGCCTAGCGATTCAACTTCTTAGTCTAATCAAAGCATGTATGTCACAATTCCTGAATCACCTATTTTTTTGTAGATGAGAGTGGCTCATGGGCGAAATGTCTGGTCTTGTCTCGGCAAGGGGATTGGTGCCGTATCGAGGTGCAGGTACGATCCCCGTCCATTTCACCTGCACTTCATTATGTTTTCACGTTTTTCGACATATTTGTCGGTCTTGAGTTAGAATTAGGTTTGTGATTGATTATTCTATACTTGAGAGAGAGAGAGAGAGAGAGAGAGAGAGAGAGAGAGAGAGAGAGAGAGAGAAAGAGCAATGTAGTCGCAAAAGAAAATTTTAGTATTACATCATTATGTCGCCATAGTGAAAGCCCAAGGCTGAAGCATCGATTTGATTATCTTAGTGGATGCTGTGCCTAGATTTTCATGTAATTGAAAGCCGAATGTCGATTTTATAAAATACTTTCATAGAAAGCTTTGCCTAGATTCCCATTATTCATGTCGCGGTAGTGAAAATCTAAACCGAATATCGAATTAATTTGTTGAAAATCAAGAAACAATATTCATAAAATTTTGATTCAAAAAGGTTTTAGAGGGAGAAGAAAACTATGGCTCAAAAAAATCATCTTTTGCCATTATGATTTCAATAAAAATATTAGTGAGAATTCTTGTTTTCATATTCATGATTCGAAAATGAGACATTTCGACAACAAGAGAAACGGAATATGCTAAACCTCTATTATATAGTATGTAGCTGATTTCTTTTTGTAAAATATGAGTGAAAGAAAATTAGCTGAGCCTAAAGTCGGGCAAAGTATTGTTACCCATCATTGTTCTTATTAGCTGAGTTCCAGCTCGGCTTTCATGCTGTATTGGCCTATACACTATTAAGTCCTGCTGTTGCCGTATGAAAACCATGGGAAAGCAACTCTGTGGCAAAATAGAGGCTAGTAGCTCTGACTTTAACTTTTACTTATCTGTAGAAAAATAATATCTCAACACATTACAACATGACTCAATACCTAACGAGACCCTTTGTAGACAGAAAAGAAATGTCGAGTATGCCATCTTTGCATTTCTTCAACATTTTAACAAGCACCTTAATGTACTAATAATTATTAGAAAAAAAAACAAAAACCTCCGTTGAAGCTTCCACTGCTTTTATACGAGCACACATGATGATCTGTAAATTATAAAACGTAAATTTTAAAAGCACATTCGGTCTTTTTCAACATTGAATCTAGATTTAAGATATCAATTTGTTGAGTTGAGTTAGGATTTGAAAAAAAAAATCCCAAGGTTTTTGATTGTGAGTCTAAATTGTTTAACACCCTCTAAATTTCACTCAGTCTAAAACGTTGAAAAATCGGTTTCAAATATAATAATTTTCAACATTTCCTTCTCCCCTAAAACAGTGCTGAAGTCCATTCTATCCACTGTTTACTCGAAAAATAATGCAAATTTCGAGTATGTGATATTAAAGCTTTGACGACCATACGTCAACTCAAAGATTGAGAAATGAAGACGGAACAAGATAGTACTAAGTTTGTCAAATGACGAGAGGATCTTTTTCGAATAATATAATTATTAAACTGCGGAGAAAAAAATCACCGGTGTTACCTCTCTAAAAAAATATTGAAGATGTTGAACTAGCAGAGAAGTTCAAATATTTAGGAGTCACTAAGAACTATAGTTTTTACTAATAATTTCAATCTAGCATTGTGTTGAAGACGTATGATATTAGTTTTTAATTTTGGAAGCAATCTGAAAACTTTTTCTCTTCAAGAAAACACCCCATAGTCTTTTCACAAGGCAATCTTTTAAAGTGTCATCGATTTATCTCACTGATATAGGAAAAAAAAGCGAAAAGACTTTTTCCCCCTGAGATGACATTAGTATCATAACCAAGCAAATGTCAAAATAAGATTATTTCTATTTCGGAAGGCAAAAGCCCGGCGCTGTATTATAAAGGAGCCAAACGGGTTTCTCCGTATCTTACACTAAAGCCATCCACTTTGAATGGAGACGAGACCAGTACTGGAGGGATCTTTCTTGCACCGTGCTAGAAAGGTTTTAGATCTCTCAGATGGAAGTGAAGTTGGGACTTTTCTTATTATACCGATAATATTATTGTTGATAAAGTTATAGTTCTTTGCGCTGAAAGATATAAAAACCAAAGTGTGCTTGTATGCAAGGATGTATTTTATCCTCTAATCTTATCAGAAGCTTTAGAGCTTTATACAGTAAATGTGAAAACCGTGATGGGACCTTGTACAAGGTGAACGATAAGATATTTGTAAATAATATTCTTTGGTTTATTTTCACTTTTCAATTTCAACTTCTCCTTTTATCATTCTATAAAGATCAGAGTAATCCTTGCCCACGCTCGCTTGATCCTTACACAGATTGAGTTATTTCTGTGGATTTTTTTTTCAAAAATATTACCACCATTTCGTTCAGTCGCAATCATTCATTATGTCTTTTTCCCCCAAAACTTCTTCCACAATCTTTTCCCTCAAGACTGTGACTCTCATACGGCAGTAAGTTACTGCATAAAATAGTTGATATAAAGCCGATCAAATAGAGAAAGACCAACGCAAATGAAAAGAAAGGAGGACAGAAGAGGAGAGAGAGAGAGCGAGAGAAAGAGAGAGAAAGAGAGAGATAGATAGATAGAGAGAGAGAGAGAGAGAGAGAGAGAGAGAGAGAGAGAGAGAGAGAGAGAGAGAAAATCGATATTGCAAATCTTTAGATAGGAATAAAGATGAGCAAAGTTGTTCGATTTATCCAAGTCTGACAGCGGAATTATTTATTGAGGAATTCGACCCACTATTGACACGCTCTCATTACATCGTGCGACATTTTTGTTCAACGACTCTTTCTCTTTGTTTAGAACAAAAGGCATAGCGCTCTGGGCTTTTTTTCTTGGTTGCAATGCTAATGCTTTGCCATGATTGTTTTATCGTCACGATTTGTAGTTGTTTATAGAATTAATGATTTTTTTAATGAATTTTTTTCCAGTAAACATAATCCCAAACTGCTTTCCTTTTGCTGCTTCTATCATTCTAATCATCAGATTCACATGAACCTTATTCATGTTAGTCGAAATTCTTCAACATTTGACCAGCAAGTATCGTACATATGAAAATGATATTCAAAATAATTCTGCGCAGCAAAATCATATATAGCCTAATAAATGCAGACATAGAGATTGGAATTTTAGGCTAAATATAATTTGCTCCGCAGAATTATTTTGAACTTCACTTTCATATGATATTTTTTGGTCAAATGTTGAAGAATTTCAAAAAAATTATAAATCTAATTTTAAAAAATGCACAAGGTCCGGGATCTTTAGTTTTTGACACAGCTCATAGTTACGTGTTGGGAATAGGAGTGAGAGAAGATATTATTGACAATTAGGCACATGGATAGATTTAATAGATATCCAAACAAAGAATCTGTTGGAAACCGAAGCAAAAGCAAGAACCATTAACGATTTGGGTTTGTCCCATGGTGAGATATTAAAAAGCCGATATTGTTATTAATGGTTTGGTTTGGCCTTTTAAATGGTTGCAACTTATACAATTCCTAAAACGCAAGTAAATATCCAGATTTCCACATGTCCAGGTATGTGAGAATCATCTTTGGGAGTCAAGTACTTGGCTTGTAGGATGTTCCTTTAGTGTCCATTCCGAGTGGTCCCAGAAAGTATTTCTTCCATTATTTTGCAACAACCACGATGTCGCGATATTTGATCCCGAGAATGATTTGAAGGTTTATTTCGTCCGTGTCTTTCTTACGATAGATTTATCATTTTTGTCTCATCTTGATGGCATTCTTTATATTTTATTATACTTATTGCTAACAAATCCTGTTTTGATTCTCTCGATATGGAAAGATCTTAGTTCCCCGATTTCGATGGTATAAGCCTCCCGCACATGTTGCTTTGTGTAATCGACGTGTACGACTCGTAACCATATAAGTCGCCCCAGCGTTGATTAACCGGGGAGTCGCCACAACTCACTCCACCTCATCCTCATGGGCCCCACCGGAGAAACCACAAGTACGAACAGCTCTCATAAACTGGTAATCAACATATAAATTCAGCCTTGAATTCATACTAGATCAATTATTTTTTTTTAATTTCCGTTTGTGAAATATTTTAATCACAACTGCTGTGGAGTGGATCTTAAGGGAAAGCTTGCAATCTTGAACAAACCAGTACTTTTCTTCAGTGCTCAAGGCCTCATAAAGTGTCTGTAGCAGTGGTGGTTGCAACCGATAAATAAAATAAATCCACTGGATTTGTCACCACTTTTACTTACAGGAACAAAATTAGCATAACTGCCTTTGTCTTTTGGATGTCACATGCACGTTATACACGAATCTCAGAGAGCGACAAGATATAGAAATATTTTTTTTTGTCCAAAAGGATCTATCATTTTTCTCTGAGCTTAAGCGAAAACGACAAAACAACACGACAATTATTTTTAAAGTGTGTATAAAAATGCTGCGTTGCTTTTGAGATATTTTGCGAATGAATAATCCCTAATTCACAGAGATAAAAGATAAACTTATCATGAAATTGTTATAGATCTCGAATTGTTTAAAACAAATTGACATTTTGAATTTTCATGCTCGCTCCGTCTCCTCCGTTCTCTCTCTCTCTCTCTCCCTCTCTCTCTCTCTCTCTCTCTCTCTCTCTCTCTCTCTCTCTCTCTCTCTCTCTCTCTCTCTCTCTCTCTCTCTCTCTCTCTCTCTCTCTCACTCTCTCTCACTCTCTTTGTATATCTAAACCTCTTGTTGGTAATTTTCATATCTCCTCCCTCTGCCTCTCTTTAAGAAGAGAGACAGACAGACAGACAGAAATAGAGGCAGAGGGAGGAGGGGGGAAGGAGATATGAAAAAATTACCAACAAGAGATTTAGATAGACAAAGAGAGTAAGAGAGAAAGAAAGGGAAAGAGGTGCTCAAAATGTAAGTCGGAGAGGGAAAAAAATGAAAAGGTGAGGAAGGTATAATAGAGTGGGTGGAATGGTAGTGGCAACCATTTTTTTACAGTTGTGAGCAGCTACAAAGACCAGCTTGATAGTGGCCAGTGTTGTTTGCCTCTGTGTCTGTGAGAAAAGTTCCCATGATGCCAGCCATCCTTGAATGGAGCTGGCAACGCGTGGAAAACTTCCCCTTAACTGGATCTTCAGCCAGATCCGCTGGAATCCTCAGCTTAGACCCTTATCATCGTGCCAGACGTTACCTAATCAAACATTGCTGTTCCTCTTTCCTCTTCCAGAATGGTGTTAAGATGCGATTTGCTACTTCATTTAAGTGTCTCGATAGTACATGCCTGGGAAAATATTATCGATAGAAAGTTAAATAATGTCGAGATCGCATAGGGAGAACTCACGTGATCTTTAGAACATGTTGACCATTGTTTAGAGCGTCGCGTGATATCCATCAATGGTAGCCATTGCTATTGTGATCAAATGTTGACAGATAAATTTTCCGCCATCTTCATGAATTTTTACTGTTAATTACCGTTCTTTCCATAGACATATTACAGTAGAAACAGGAGGTTGGCGGTGGTAGGGGTTGCAGATACAATTGCCGTTCAGGTGTGAAAATATTGCCACAATGCGCACTGGAATAGATGCACGTCGTTACTCATCCACTGTCAATATTCATATAAAGTCGATGTTCTTTTAACGTTCAGAGGACATGCATTATCTATGAGCTATTGTTTTTCATAACCACATCTTTTTTAGGAGTATGTAAAGAGCTTCTTGATAAACATTTCATCTATATGACAAAACAAAACTGCTATTTCTTTCTACGCTATCTCCTTCAAAATCACTCAATGTTTGGATTTAAGTTTTTTGAACAGCCAATATCAGTCTTCCATGTGTCCAGTACAAAAAAAAATCTATATGACAAAACAAAACTGCTATTTCTTTCTACGCTATCTCCTTCAAAATCACTCAATGTTTGGATTTAAGTTTTTTGAACAGCCAATATCAGTCTTCCATGTGTCCAGTACATTAAAAAAACCAACTAGAACTCACAATATAAAATACTCTAAAAAATCTATTCTATTTTGGTGCGATAGTCTTTAAATCTCCTAATTCCGTCAGCCATTTTGAGGAAAGGACCAATCATAGAGCGACGCTAACCCTGTGACTCAAGGAAAGAGTAGGTTATTCATAGCTTCATGAGCAACATGCAACATAATGGCGCACCTGAGGCTAGCATTTCAGCTGTATTGCCCGGACATTAGAGCGAGTACATCTAGATCTAGAAAGAACTAACTCAGAATATGGACAAAAGGTTCATGTATTGAATATTTTTTTTACAAAAAAAAATAAATTTTGATTGAGCTGCATCAATTAGATATATGTAAAGACTTAAGTCTAAATTTTATAGATATAAATCTAGCGTTTGAAACTCGACAGCTTCTCATGTAAGAGTCGAAAAAGTTTAAAGCCTCACACCCAAATCTAAAACACTATATCTTTACATAAAGACTATTTCATGTTGCGTTCAAAGAAAAAAAATAACTTGATCACTCTATATCCCTTAGCATCACATTGAATACATAATGAGGTAATCTTTTTCAAACAATTATGGCTCATATGTCCATAAAAACAATCTTTACGAGGTATTTTCTGTAAACAATAAAACTTTCAACGTGTACAACATTTTTCACTGGAGACCACTTTTTCACTGCAGTCAGGACCAGTTACGGTGTCGGTGGAGAGATAAACCAAACAAGGACCATAAGATACAAGTACCATATTTGGATTGCATTTTTGCTTGAGATTTGTGCTTCTTTTTTAACAAAAACAATGCGTTATTGGCGACATTTGAATTTTAATGTCTCAAGGTTCTGTACATTTTATGCCGCTAGAGGATATAAATGAAATGTTGTAAAGTTCTCTTATCTTCAACGTAGATTCCTCCTCCCACCCTCATTTGAGCTGGGAATCATGTTTGGATGTGATAATAATTGTTTTCGAAATGTTCCACAACTGTTTGGAAAGCGATAACGTTAGCGCAATTTGAACTTTAAAAAAATCCCAATTTGGTGAATCTGTTTGAACTTCGTCAGCTATAGATTACATTGAAATCAACATTAATTAAACTTATCTGTATAAACACTAGTATCTGCACTGTCATGAGCATCATCATCATTATCATCATCATCATCGTTACTGTGAGCCACCACAGAGACAGATGGACAATAAGGAAATTCCGGAATCGAGCCATGGCTGGATCATCTGGAATTACGGCCAGAGGGAACAATCTAATCAAACCGAGAGCCGTCGACTCGATTGGACTCTGCGTGGCTTGTATTGATGCTCAAGACTTATTCTATAGGGAAAAAAAAAAAACCAATGTGTGAAAACATTGAACTGGGCACAACTGATTTTAATGGTTTTTATAGCATCAAAAGATCGCTCTTTTCATTGTCCTTTGAGGACGCATAGCTTCAAACCCTTTTCGTGTATTATATGCCAAATCGGGTCCTAAAAACATGATCGACTTGATTTTAATTTTGTCTTGTTTTGTTATTTATAGCATTCTATACCTATAGAGGCGATGGGGTCTGGCGCCACTTTCATTAAAGCTTGAGGTCTTTCTAGGCGGCAAGGAGTGTGAGGAGCTGTTCCTGCGACCTCAGCGCCCTCCGTTGAAAAATACAACCAGTAACTGTTATGATTGATTCCAGCATCTCTGATTATGATTGGTGCAGACAGGCTCATCAAACCGTTTCATTGAGAATTGTCTGCTGAAACTAATTTGAATGTCTTCGGCACGGAGCACTGCGCCATTTCATATTCTCACCTTCTATGCCAAGGACTGGATCGTTAACTTTGTGACTGGGCTCGTCAGATGGAACTTAGGCTCCACATGGTACATCCGGCGGAACCACACGTCACATGGAACTTAGGCTCCACATGGTACATCCGGCGGAACCACACGTCACATGGAACTTAGGCTCCACATGGTACATCCGGCGGAACCACACGTCACATGGAACTTAGGCTCCACATGGTACATCCGGCGGAACCACACGTCACATTGTGCAGAAGATGGAAACCTACTGCTTTGGATTCAGTCTGACAGAAAAAAAAAAACAACTCATATATTAGAAAATATAGAACAACCCCCCTCTAAAAAAAGTATATACACAAAGAACCACAAAAAAATCAACAACAAAGAAACAAAAATGCAAAAAAAAATCCCACCAAAAACAACCAATAATACAAAACAAAATAATAAAGAACAAAAAAAAAAAACAATCAGAAACTACAGCGAAGACCCAGTGTTTGAATTTTTTATGTAACTGACAATAGCGTTCGCCCATGCATACTTAATTTCAGCTTACTATGCTCGATTTGATATTGTGATAGAGAGAGTTAAGACCGTCTCAAACACAACATACATTTTTGATAGATTTATTTGACTGAATAGGGTCATTCCATTATACGGGATTAGATCATTCTTTTCAAGCTAAAGAAAAACAAATTGGATATTTTTCCAGGTTAGCAAAACTATGAGCTGAGTGTGTACAAATCGATTTTAGTGGCCAAGCAAAGCAAGGCGGTACTAGGAACTATTCTGCTGCCTGCTAGCGGTCTCTAGCTATCTGTCTTATGTCTCCTAAGTTTGCCTCAGAATCTTAAACAGAGATCTGCCCATAGTCCCCAGCCACCAGAACAAGGTTTTAGAGCACCACAGGAAGTTCTCTTCCAGCTCTTTCTGCTTTTTCAAACGCGAGACTTCTACTATTTTGTCTCTTTCTTTAAAAAAAAAAACAAAAAAAACTTGTGATACAGAAGCTCTGAAGAAATAATTGAATGAATTATTAGCATTTTAGTACCCGTACTGTCATGGTTGTTAACACACTAGGGCTCAGGATGTTAACTCAGCTTTTTAAGTTACAAAATTTGTCCCCCTTGCCTGATTTTTACTAGTTGTTTTGTTCCTGATTCTCGAATCTTCTAACAGAGTCCTCTTTTTTCTATTGTCATCTTATCGATCTGAGCTGGCTGCGAGAAGTACCTTTGGGTCTTGTGGTAACAGGAGTTGCGGTGGAAACCAGTCGGCATGTTTTTGTTTTTTTTTGTTTTTTACCACTTCTCTTTTTGAACGTTTAAGGTTTACAGTGGTACTATTGATTCTTTGCCATCCCCGACGGGCCTCATCTGGAAGCACGTGACAAGTGACAATGTTTTCCTGTGACAATCAACACACGTGTTACGCAACACGGCAGACCAATAATCTGGTTGACAAAATCTTTACAAAACAGGTTCTTCCTTGCTATGTCTTCTTTAAATTATCTCTTTAATTTTCAATTTTTGTATGGTTACTATCTAGAAGGAATCCAAGCTCAATATCGGAAACAAAGCGCATGCAATTACATATAAGTAAACAGATAACATGAGCACAAATCAAAGCAATACGTGACTCCTATACCCATTTTGCTTTTCCTTTAGCATGCGATTTGGAAAAGCATTGTCGTGCTTTAGCCTCAAATTCAAAATCATCTACTTAATGCTGTGCAGCAGTTATTAGAACAAAACTCTAAATTTAAAAAAAAAAAAATACCGTGGACATTTGATTATCGAGGCCCTTGAAAGCAAAGGACCGTTCCTGTTGCTGATCCAACTTGGTTCAAAATGAACATGAGCTGCCGCTTTGTCTCGATCTCAGCTCAACTCATTCACTAACCATAGTCCCTCACGGTCAGTAGGGAAGTTTTCGATTCCGCGGCTTCAGTTTGATACATAAAAAAGCCTTAGATTACTATGTTGTGGACAGGCTATATCAAACAAGCAAACCAACGAAAAGCTTACGCCCTTTCTTCTTACAAATTGTTTAAAAAGAAGTTTTTGACCAGCAGCAATATTTTGCACGTCCAACTGAGATTTAATCCAACCAGATTAATTGTGAGTTAAAATTAAAAAATAACAAGAACAAAAACGAAATGTTAAAAAAAGTGTTAATGATAGCAATAGTAGTAGTAGTAGTAGTAGTAGTAGTAGTAGTAGTAGTAGTAGTAGTAGCAGTAGTAGTAGTAGTAGTGGTTGTAGTAGTCGTAGTAGTAGTAGTAGTCGTAGTAGTAGTAGTAGTAGTAGTAGTAGTAGTAGTAGTAGTAGTAGTAGTAGTAGTAGTAGTAGTAGTAGTAGTAGTAGTAGTAGTAGTAGTAGTAGTAGTAGTAGTAGTAGTAGTAGTAGACGTAGTAGTAGTAGTTCTATTAGTGGTGGTAGTAGTAGTAGTAGTAGTAGTAGTAGTAGTAGTAGTAGTAGTAGTAGTAGTAGTAGTAGTAGTAGGCAGTAGTAGTAGTAGTAGTAGTAGTAGTAGTAGTAGTAGTAGTAGTAGTAGTAGTAGTAGTAGTAGTAGTAGTAGTAGTAGTAGTAGTAGTAGTAGTAGTAGTAGTAGTAGTAGTAGTAGTAGTAGTAGTAGTAGTAGTAGTAGTAGTAGTAGTAGTACTATTAGTGGTGGTAGTAGTAGTAGTAGTAGTAGTAGTAGTAGTAGACGTAGTAGTAGTAGTTCTATTAGTGGTGGTAGTAGTAGTAGTAGTAGTAGTAGTAGTAGTAGCAGCAGCAGCAGCAGCAGCAGCAGTAGCAATAGTTGTAGTAGTAGTCGTAGTTGTAGTAGTAGTAGTAGTAGTAGTAGTAGTAGAAGAAGAAGAAGAAGAAGAAGAAGAAGAAGAAGAAGAAGAAGAAGAAGAAGAAGAAGAAGAAGAAGTAGCAGCACTAGTAATACTGACGATGATGATGATGATGATAATAATAATAATAATAATAATAATAATAATAATAATAATAATAATAATAATAATAATAATAATAATAATGATGATGATGATAACGATTGCGATGACGATGACGATGATGATGATGTCTATGGTAATATTTACAAAACTTCAAACAAAGCTACAAATCGAACATTTTAATGACGCTAAGAGCTTTACGATGATTATTTATCAAGGACTCTTCGAGATCAAAGGTCGGGTAGACCTGCAGACCTTGACAAAGATTTCATTCAACCTAGAACGGAATTCACCATGTATCTTCGACCTTTGCGCACTTTGCGTGACGTGAAAGCATCAACGCCTCAGATCACACCGAACTTAAGCGCGAAAATAAACAAAGCACAAGAACCGTATTAGTTTTTTTGTAAACATTAATGTTTTAAACACGTTCTTTAGAATTTTTTTGTTTGTTTGTTTACATTGTTGGCAAGATTTCGTGCAAAACGTAAGCCTATTTGGTAGGAAATGAGCAGAAATAGACTTAGTTTCGATAAACAGCTTTTTAGCCCTAAGCTGTTTCAGTGTCCAGTGGGTAAAATCGCAAGTCTAGACATGTTTTTGGTTGAGATATAAAAAAGAAGTAAAAAAATATAAGAAGTATCATTTAAAACTTATCACGAAATTAAATGGGACTTTTGATTTGTGTGTATTTTTGTTTTTATATTGTCTGCCTTGTTTGCATTAAGGTATTATTTTGTTCCTTTTTGTTTTCTTCTCATAACCTAAAAGTACAACTGTTACTCTCGCGACCTACCACAGACTTTCCTTGATACGGCCTTGACAGCAGGCAAAGAAAGTATCGATAAATTTAGCTTTTACTTCTGGAACTGTCGTGATCACCATAATTTTACTCTATATAAAACTAGACATAAATAGACCCGTAGTTGTCTCGGTATCACGTCATTACTTAATGGGCGCCGCCATTGAACGTTCAGGGCAGGCCTGACAGCAGCAGAAGATGACAGCCTGTCACATGGACCTTGAAAAGCTACGCGAGGAGGAAATAAGCGTCAGTTTGCGTGCTGGAGGCTGTGAACAGAGGAAGAAGCCGCGGTATGGCTGCGAGAACTGAACGAGATAAGGCAGGGTAATAAAGGACATCTCAGTGAAAATTAACAACAAAAACCCATTGAATATCTATTATTATTATTATTATTATTATTATTATTATTATTATTATTATTATTATTATTATTATTATTATTATTATTATTATTATTATTATTATTATTATTATTATTATTATTATTTTAGCTCCTGTTCCTTGTCAACAATGGAAAAAAAAAAAAAAAAACGCTTCGGGACAGGTTCTCTGCGAAGATTCTAACTCTTGATTTGGTTCTTGAAACCGTCTCTTGCTAAAAACAAGGTACATTTTCAACTACCATTCTTAACTGGGAGCTTTCGAATGTAAATTATGGTTGACGAAATGTATGTGCAGTTTCGGATATCAAAGTCAAAATTCCAAATGACTGTAATCTGAATGCAACTGGACAGTCAATAACCGTAACTTTCTAACTTACTAGCCATGAACCGCTACAGGCCTTTCCTCATACATTTTAAAACTGAGATAACCTTTAGCATGCTGTAAGCAGCTGACGTTATCTGTAAAGCAATCCTCATACTTAATAAAACTGCTCATTTTGCTCCCAGCTTCTCATTCACCATCGGTTGGCGAACAAAGGTCGTCAGAAATGTATGCAAAAATCCTTACACATGAATGCTTCGACCCTCATGATCCGCTCTTCACCCCCGCTCCCCCCTCTCAGCCTCCCAGCAGCAGCAGCAACAATGTCCAGGTTTTGGCGTGAGCTGCCAGGCAGGCGGATATTCTCCAGACCAGGAAACCTAGTCAATTGGTGTCAACCAGGGCCCATCACTCTTACTTCATTTCTCAAATTACACCTTGCTTTTATCTTCCTCCTTCACCCCCTTCCCTCCTTTTTTTAAGTCCAATTTCTCACAAGCATGCACTACACGCACATCACTTCCATGCTGTCCTCCGCTTTATTCCCACAGTCCACGTGATTAATGTCCACAAGCACAAGTTGCTATTTTCAGCCAATTTTTAAGTAACGACTTATTACTTATTGCTACGTCTTGTTCAATTATATTCCTATCTTGAGTTTTGAACAAACAATCTTAATCATTTGCAAAATAATTCTATTAGGTACAGATCGAGTCACATTTTTAAAAAAGTTCACAAGAATAAATATATCTATAACTCTGCTTGTCTCTGACTCTATGTATCCCTCTCCGTTGTTCACATTCTTTGTTTCGATTTGTCTGGTTGTCTATGTTTCTATAGTTTTTCTCTCTGCTTGTCTCTTCTTTTTTACCCACACTCCTCTGTCTCTGTCTCTTTCTCTCTCTGTCTCTCTGTCTCTCTCTTTCTCTCTCTCTCTCTCTCTCTCTCTCTCTCTCTCTCTCTCTCTCTCTCTCTCTCTCTCTCTCTCTCTCTCTCTCTCTCTCTCTCTCTCTCACTTCCCCTCTGTCTCTCTCTCTCTCTCTATGTGTCTGTCTCTGATTACCTAACAGGTTTATCAAAATAAATTCATGTCTTCAGTTTTTGGCTGTTTGTCGTTCTCTCTCCATCTTTCCCTCTGACTCCTCTACTTCTCTCATCAATATTTCTAATGTCTTTGTATCTGTATTGCATGTGTCTCTTTTTTATCCCTCTGCTAATTATTTCCGTCTTTATCGACCTGTTGCATAAACTTGATAAAGTTTGTTGAACCAGACACCGAGATACTATAATTATATCTAGCTTCTGCTTCGGTTACTTACATAGAAATCATTTGGAAAAATTGTGTGTCCTATATGTGTGACTGATGAAGCGACTTGAATTGGTTCTCGTAGTGCAAACTGATGGATCTCTGGTGCGACACAAAGAAAAGCAAAGAGATGAATCTATGGTTACGGCAGATCTTGAGCATGAGCTGGTAGTTAATTGGGGATGGTCGGAGAGATGGAGATGCGATTTGTGATTGCTAGTGGAGAGTAAAGAAAGCGAGAGTACGGGATTGGGGAGGAAAGGGATGCTTCAATCACCTGGACAAAAAGGGAGGGGCTGTGTGTTCACGTCAGTTTGTGTTGGGGACGTGGAAAGGGGTGGGGTAATTAGAGCAGAACTGCCGATGCCTGGACCCGAAGCTTCGGTGTTTGGTTCTTATTACCATAGCAACAGATTGAAAGCTCCACCTAGGTCGTTGTGCACACCATGATGAGAAACTAAAAACTGCGTCAGAGAAGGGAACAAACAAAACAAAAAACAAAAAAAAAAACAAAGAAAAAAAATCTCAACTGAATACGGAGAGAAAGGGCAAAGTGTTTCAAGCTGGGATTCAGACTATAAAATGTAGAAAGAGATAGTAGAAAAGGCATTCCTTCATTCAATAAAGATATTGGAGAATTGGTGAATGGATAATCTGCAACTGTCACATGAAGCAAGGAAAATGTTTTTTTTTTTCTAATAAGATAGCTAAGATGATTCAAAGACCCCAACGTTTGGTTAGGCGACAGTATAAAAATAGTGTTATGTACACGCAAATATTCTTTAAAATGCAAGCGGTACACTTTATAGTTTATTATATTGTTGTGGCAATTTTTTAAACCGTCATAGATTAAATATGAACCAGAATATTGAAATTATGGGTGAATCATACTTCACAGAGAAAAGAAACGGGGAAAGAAATATATATATATATATATATATATATATATATATTTATATATATATATATAATGAGATAGAGAGAGAAAGCATGAGAGTCAAAAAGAGCGAGAGAAAGATAAATGTAGCAAGAATTCAAGCGAGAGAGAGAGAGAGAGAGAGAGAGAGAGAGAGAGAGAGAGAGAGAGAGAGAGAGAGAGAGAGAGAGAGCCTGAGCTAAAGTTTGCAAGCCCTTGTGCCTGATGAATGATGACGAGGGAAATTTAAATCTAGCAAAAATCGGTTAGAGAAAAAGCCTTGTATCACCAACATCATAAAATATTTAAAGCAATTTCATTTTTGAGTAACATCTTGTACTTATGCAACATCTAACTATACATCCCTAGACCGAAGACAAATACTCGAAAACGTCACAACTCTTTGCTTCAAAATTATAGCAATCCTTTGCTTTAGTAGTTAAAGCATAGGTAGATCAGACTAAAACTATGAACATGAAGTTCAGCCTTTTGTTGCCCTGAACTCACTGGTGGTTACAAGTTAAATGAAGAAGATCAAAACACGTCCGCAAACATTCGATCATGGTTTCCGCCGGTGATTTCTGATCTCCTAACGCATCGAAAGATGGGCCAGTGGCTGAGGTGTCAAGACGCTTAGCGTGAGAACTCCAAGTATTGTGATTTGCGAGTTCAAATCTCACCATGTCAGGTGGCATAGTCTGCTCCTCGTTTTTAAGAAAGTCGGGATTGGCAGATAAGGCATAAGATGTACTTGCTAGGGACGAGCTACGTCAAAAAATCAACCACACAAACAAGAGAGCACAATTGTTAAGAAGTTTTAAAGTTTCTAGATGGAAGCGTCATGCGAAGCATCGTCAGTTTGCTGCTAGTGTCGATTCTTCAGATTGCATTGTGAGTGAAGCTATTTGCTTCATATATACCGGGTAAAGCTTCATCTTTATTGAACATATTTAACCTTAGAATAGTGAAGAAAAAAATGGTTCTAAAACTATAAACGTTGAAAGTCTTTAACAATTTGACAATTACAAACAAAAAAAAATTATTCTCATCAGCTCTTCAAATTCCTTTTTATCTTTTTATTTTCCGCTTCTTTTTCAAATTGATCCTCTTTTATTGTCTCTATTCCCCCTCCCCTCTCTCTATCTCTCATTCTCTATCTCTCTCTCTCTCTCTCTCTCTCTCTCTCTCTCTCTCTCTCTCTCTCTCTCTCTCTCTCTCTCTCTCCCCTTCTTTCTCTTGGTCGTTTTTTTTAAGTCCCTCACCGCCTCTGTGGTCATAACTGTAACTTTTCTGCTGAGAATAATAATGGTTATCTCTACGCAAAGGTTGAAAGACTTCTCTCCATCTTTCACTCTTTTCTCAATGGGGATTTGTAAAAAATTTCATGTTTGTCTTAGAAAAAGTGCACTTTTCTACATCGTTTTCATAAAAAAGGAATTTTGTATTGAAATATGAGGCTGCTGTAGGACACGTTTTAAGTAATGCAGCGAATATGATTGTTTTAAACAGATCCTTCACGAGCATTAAAAAAAGTTAAAGAATGCCTCCTATACGCGATAGTCTGATAAAAGGAACAAAACAGGAAAACTGAAAATTATGAAGGCAAAATCTCAGTTTTCACACCTAAATTTGATAGAGGAGTCGTGTCATTTAGTGCATTTAAATCAATATCTAGGGAAGTGGTGCAACGCTCACACCAGAAATCTGTGAGAGGACGGAGAAGGTGAGAATAATTTGTTATTGGGATGAGTCTATTTTAAAGCTGTAGAGGGTTGATAGTAGTAGAAAATTATTGATCATTGATTCATTCTTTCAAAGATTTGAAGCGTCAAATGTTTAGTTGTACACGACAGCGTTTAAGTTTCGAACCTTCATTAGCTCTCATCGCTCAGGTATCTTTTCCCATCAGTCAGTAGGCCTGATTCCACTCGCTCTGTTATTTGCTTCCCAAGTACCACAAGATGGATCAGTTGGTAGGAATAATTTTTTAAAAAAAGGTTATGCGTTTGAATCCGGGCTGGGCTGTGTGAAGGTAGGGTGGACCTCCATCTAACCAACCCTATCTTGGGTTTGACGGAAAGTCGCCGCCTCCTTTAAGGTATTTGAAAATTGGGAAACCCGATATCATAAAATTAGGCAAAGCACACTACTTCTTTACATCCAAACTCCCTTCGATTCTGTCTCCATCTCAATATTTTACCTCTTTCTCTGAACTTTACAGCGTCATGTCTCTCTGTGTCTTCGGTTGCTGTCAACACTGACTACATTTCAAGAGCATCTAGTTTTCGTACCTTATTCTTGTTTTTTTTTTTTAATTCTCTTTCTTCGGCCTGGATTTTAGATGGCTTCTGGAAAGTATTCTATTACATCGCTTATCTTTATTTTGTATACACCCTATCCCAAAAAATTAAGCAGACAATTTCGTATCTGATTCCTTTTCATACTTTCAACTATTTTTTTTCTTTCCTCCTATTCCTTTTCTTCTCTCCTTCCCCTTTAATTACATCTTCTGCTCTCTCTCTCTCTCTCTCTCTCTCTCTCTCTCTCTCTCTCTCTCTCTCTCTCTCTCTCTCTCTCTCTCTCTCTCTCTCTCTCTCTCTCTCTCTTTCTCTTTCTCTCCCTCTCTGTCATTATGATTAAGTGCGCGTTTTTGTTTTTTATGATGCTAATTCGTACTATAGAGATGCATGCCCGACCTTGGGTTAAAACTTTTTTTCTAACGGAGAAGAAAATCACTGATTGAACTCATTAGCTGCTTCTGGATTTAATTATTCCGAGAGGCATAGAGAAATCGATCAAGTATGCTCAGCCATGGAGTCTTTAAACTTATACAGATCCAATCAGATGATTTGAACTAGAAGTATGATTTTAGCACTAATGAAAATCCCGTGTCTTAATGCATTTCGAAACTGCGTGGTCTTTCTGAGTGTCTCGCAAGAGTTGAGAGACTTTTGTTCTAGGTAGGGCATTGGATACTTAATGTTTGAAACAAGCTGTGACAAAACAAAATGTTTGCTTGTCAGACACAGTTTCAATAAATTATTAAGCACACATGATATGTGTAGGCTAAAATGAGCCTTTAAAATTTGTTATTATTATTGCTTGAAATTTTAAGGGAAACCGAAAAAAGGTTGTGTACCATATTTGCACCTGTGTTTATGCTCTTCGTGTGCTGTATAGCTACTAAAGATAAGGACATGAACAGCCCCGCCATCATCTTCGATCAGTGCTCAACTTAAGAAATTACCTCGCCAAATCTGCTGCTTTAGAGGTTATTAATAGAAAGTCATGAAATTCGCCGACCAGTTTTGAAAACGGTCGTTGCCGCAAAAATAACTTCGCGATATTTTTAGATCACTGTCACTGTTCTCTAAATAGGGTGAACTCGCAAATCTTTTCGTCACCCACCAATATTCTATATCTGAGCTCACAAATCTTTTCGTCACCCACCAATATTCTATATCTGAGCTCACAAATCTTTTCATCAACCATCAACATTCTATAGCTGAGCTCACAAATTTAATCTTTTCATCAACCATTAACATTCTATAGCTGAGCTCACAAATCTTTTCATCACTTATTTTACATTCGATGATGTTTAAACGACCCAAGAGATGGTAATATATGATGAAACTCGAATTGTACTGAATCAAGCCGATGGTAATCTCGTCCCCACGACAAACACTAGTTCACAGCCAATGAAAGCCTTTATATAACATTGAAATCTGGCAGTTATACGACTTCTTGCTATTGACATAAAAACATACAGCTTCACTTAGCCGTTGCGAAATGCCCAACTGCGACATTCGCCAAGTTTTCTAGAGAATCGTCGTGACCAAGTCGTGCAAGGCAGCATCCACTAAATCGATTTGAGAAACATTTAAAGGTTGCCATTTTACATCGATTCTGTGCTCCATTATCAACCGCCGATTGACGACAGTAAACAGAGAGATTATTATAGGATGCTTGAGACCACGCGAAACATGATCGATCTAGTCGTAAACTAACCACAGTTTGCGGCTGCACAATAAACCCGGTTTTCAGCACTTGGTAGGAATATCTGGCCACGGTCTACATCAGGTGACTATAAATACACTCGGATCTGTTTTCAACACTATTGTATTTGTTTTATATATATACATATATACGCGGACGGGCAAATGCCGGGAATCGGGAAATAAATGATCACGTTAGAGAATGGGAAAGGAAGACTGCATGTAGAGAAACACTAAGAGCGAAAAATATGTGCAAATAATTAGGCAAATTGATTGTTAAACAGGAAGATCGATAGAATGATTGAGGATAAGATTATAAAAATACATACGCCCAGAAGACTGGATAAATAGATAGATGATTAAAATAGAAGTAGATTAATCTTAATAGATAGAAGATAAAACAAAAAGTAAAGAGGAAAAGCCCATAACTAGATAGAGAAATAAAACGATTGATAAATAGATAGATAAAATTGAGTAAATGATTAGATTGATATATTGATTGGAAATCAATAAACAGATAAGTAAGATGGCATAAATAGATCAATAAAAAAATAGATAAAAGGAGAAGGAAAGACAGACAAAAGCACGGATCGATAGGACTATCTAGGTAGTCAGATAGACAATTAGATAAACAAGTCGATAGACAGAGACAGACAGACAGACAGACCGACAGACAAACAGATAGACAGATGACCGAGAGGGTGGGTGACAGATACATAGAGCAGGCCGACTGACAATTTGAAAAACATTAAACGCGAGATGTTAAAAAATAGTTTTTAGAGAAAGGCAGACAAAAGAAAAGTTTAAAAAAAGAAGAGAGTGGGAAAGTGAGTGGGGAAGAATGGAGTGGGAGAACTAGATAGAAGGGAGGGGAGATGGTTGGGATCATCACCAGAATTGTACACCTTGTGTATCCAGGAACGTAACAGACTTAGAAGCCGAACAGATTTGCGTGTGATATTTACTGGGTGAGTAGATGAGGCTTGCCTATCTATCTATCTATCTCTCTTAGAGCAAGTCTTGTTTTTTTTTTCTTTGTTTTTTCTTTTTTTCCAATGCTCATATATAATTCCCTAACGTTGAATACGTATTTCCAGTAAAAACCTCAATTTTAAGTCACATTATGTTATTGGTAACACTCCTGTATGTGCCTATACAGGGGTATTGACCCAAACACATTCAGAATTTGATTACCTACATTCCTGTATATCCGCCACATTCTGTTAATAAATGGCTTTTATGGTCTTTCATTATTGGTCACATGTGTAATTTGATGTCATTGATGTTATGTCTTAGTCTTAAAACTGTTTACACAAAATTGTCGAAATGGTGAAGTTTTTTGGTCCTATTGAAAAATGTACAAAATGTCGCTTACAGGAGTGTTCTTCTCATACGTCGATTTATACTTACTTGACATTCAAGTGCTACAGATCTCAGTTAAATCTCTCACATATTTCTCTTTTTCAAGTCTCTCTCTCTCTCTCTCTCTCTCTCTCTCTCTCTCTCTCTCTCTCTCTCTCTCTCTCCCCTCTCCCTCTCTCTCTCTCTCCCTCTCCCCTCCCCCTCTCTCTCTTTTTCTCTATCTATCTACCATTCTACGTGTCCTTTTTCTTCCTCCTTATCTACACCTGCATGGATATCCTAATGCGCACATTATGTTTCAAAGAAAATTTACGCAGAAACTAATATAGCAATTAGGATAAGCATCTTTAAGTCTTTTCTTTTTCTAATATTCTCCTGTGCTTTTTTTTCTTTCGGAGCATAATTTTGTGGTGCGCTGTGATTGTAGATTACTACGGAATTAATACTAATTTTTCAAGGAAAATGAAGGGATATAGTTATGCGATTTTGACTTGACATAGAATTGTTAGTGCTCTTTCCTACAAATCTCTACATCTCCAAGCACGGTTCGAGGCACCCCTTGTATTTCTAGTTTCTTGGCACTGATGTCTGATTTCATCATGTTTGTTATCTCTATTTGCACGATCTTGAGATGTTAATATGATTTTGTTGGTGCTAACTTGCATGTGTCTTTCGAATTAATCGAGGCAGGTAAGACACAGAACGGTGCTGTTGAGTTGTTACAAGTCGCACATATAGCTAACATTGTTTAACTAGATCATATGATGAAATGAAGGACGTTATTGATTGAAAGGAAGTTAAACATATAATTATGATCTCAATAATAGAGCCAACAACTATAGAAGCAACAATGTATCACCAATATAGAGGGAAGAAGATAAAGATAGAGAGGGGGAGCGTAAGAGATATTGAGAGATAGATGGATAAATAGATATATATATAGAGAGACAGACTGATAGACAGACAGACCGAGAGAAAGAGAGCAAGAGAATGAGGGAGAGAGAAAAATCTTGATCATAAAAATGATTCAGAGCGACGCAATCGCGAGGAAGAAGTTTAGAATAAATATCACCATATCGTCTCGTAGGATGAGCTACTTTGATCAGGTTTGTGTCATGTACGCTTTCTAAACTTGCATTTCAAAGCTACTGGTTTAAGAGAAGCTTATGATCTAGAAAATAGCCTTTTTGTTGCGTAACAGAAGCCTCTGGCATGTAATCTATTTTTTGAAGAGGACAATTATATTGTCGGCATGTAGTTGATTTCTAGAACGTTTGGCTGACTTGTTCCTCTAGCCGCATTATCCACTATTCTCAAGTGCTGGGGAGGCAAACAAAGGAGAACATAAAAACGTAGATAAATTCACTGTGGCTCCCGACCAGTCATTCATAGGATTTCCTCCGGAAAAATTCTCTATTGTCTAAGAACTAAAATCAGCCAACTTTTGAAACAAAGAATGGAATTACGAATTTCGCAGATCTTCAAAAACACATCTGTAGATTGAAGAGGTCACTGCCCGGTATCTAATATAGCAAAGTTCTATGACCTGCGCTCAAATTACACAGATCTCATTAGAAAGCGCCTAGATTTAGAAATAGCTCAAGATAAATAGAGACACAAAGAGGGGCTATTGCCATTATAGACTCGTACAGTTGATAAAGATAATTCTCAACATAGAAAACAAGAATGTTAGCATAATTTATTGTAATTTCGCCTGTTGCAATTGCTTAAAAATATAAATAAATATGTTCATTTTCACTTAAAAAGATTGTAGAGAAAGCGAGAGAGAGAGAGAGAGAGAGAGAGAGAAAGAGAGAGAGAAAGAGAGAGAGAGAGAGAGAGAGAGAGAGAGAGAGAGAGAGAGAGAGAGAGAGAGAGAGAGAGAGAGAGAGAGAGAGAGAGAGTTAAGAAAACGCTAATTTGTTGGCAATGGTGGTGGATATTCAAAGCTGTGGTTCGTGATGTTGCAATTATCATAATTTCTTGTCCATTTCCGCTGTCTGTCCATCTTATTACTTTGAATTATGTTGAATTGAACCTGATTTTATTGATTCCTCGTCGCTCATACCTCCTGATTCCCGTTAACCGTAGAAGATTGGCCCAGTCGCAAGTGTGCAAGCTGGCTAAACGAGCCAATCTCTTCAAGCTGTGATCTTACGATCTAACGACCACTCTTAGATCTGAGTGTTTATTCTCATCTCCTGTATGATGCACACGCTTCCAGCTGACAGATTTCTGTGGTTACTATGGAATCATTCGAGTGTGTTGAGCTCGATCCTTGGGTGTCGGATTTCATTTCTTCAGGGTGATACAGAGAGAGAGAGAGAGAGAGAGAGAGAGAGAGAGAGAGAGAGAGAGACAGACAGACAGACAGACAGACAGACAGACAGACAGACAGACAAACAGACAGAGACAGAGAGAGACACAGAGACAGAGACAGAGACAGAGAGAGAAAGGCAGACAGACAGACAGACAGACAGATAAAAATATACAGACATTCAGACACACAGAGTAAAAAATAGAGTGACAGAGAGTAGGATAGGGAGAGATAATAAAATTAATATGAGAGCGAAAAAGAGAGAAAGAGATGAGGAGATAATATAATTTTATTGTGGGAGAGAAAAACAGAGAGAGAAGAAGAGATAACAAAATTGATATGAGAGAGAGAGAGAGAGAGAGAGAGAGAGAGAGATGAAGAGATAAAACTAATGTGGGAGCGAAAAAAAAAGGGACGTAAAGAGATAATAAAATTAATGTGGGAGAGAAAAAGAGAGAGATGAAGAGATAACAAAATTAATGTGGGAGAGGAAAGAGAGATAAAGAGATAATAAAATTAATGTGGGAGAGAAAAAAGAGAGAGATGAAGAGATAAATAAAGAGAGAGTGAGGGGAAAATGTTTACACTACAGATACCAATGAAATCAGACCTTATTAAAGCTAAAATGGACTTGAAACAAAAGTGCACTGTGAAAATTTTCCCGTTCGCCTTTGATGTTTTCTATTCTCTTACAGCACATTGCACTGAAAACTTGATTTCTCCATGTTATATTATTAACTTCAATTTCACGAAAGCTTCGAAACGGGGAAGATCTATCGCAACAACTGAGGACATATTAAGGTTACAGCAACAGCCGTTCATTTTTAGATCTGAAATAAACAGCTGCCTATTCAAGCCCAACATTCACGACCGTCACATCCTTATTGTAGAACTATGGCAATATTTATCAAGATAAAATAATCGTTTGTATTGTCATACACGCATCAATCGTACCAGCGAGCTGGTATATCATCTTTGCACTTTTAAGCTTTCCAAAAAATAACTTCTTATAAACACAATACATACACACATATATCTTCAAGCTAGGGTTGACAAACGCATGGCAAATCACTATAACTAGCTATTCTTAAGTCAAATTCAAACTTGATCCTATGTTCTGTCTGTCTGTCTGTCTGACTGTCTGTCTCTTTGTCTCTCTCTTTCTTTCTCTAAATCTACCAACTCACTTAACCCAGACTGTTTCTATTCAATGTCTATTTATTCTCTCTCTCTCTCTCTCTCTCTCTCTCTCTCTCTCTCTCTCTCTCTCTCTCTCTCTCTCTCTCTCTCTCTCTCTCTCTCTCCCCCTGTCTCTTTCCTTCTCTCAATTTCTTCCTCTCACTAATCTGTTTACTATTTCATAAACTTCTCGTTTTTCTCGCTCTTTTTCTTTCACTTTGAGTTTTCCTCCTACTCTCAGTGTTATTACAATGAAATGATTTTGAGAAATTAACCACAGCCTATAATACTCATGATGTACACTCAATCTCAGCACAATTTCCTCCCCATTACCTCTTTCCCTTTTTCTAACATTATCTTTCCCACAGTTTTTTACACTAAGACTTTTATGTAACCTCTTTCTAGGAGACTCACTCCGCTTTCTAATCTCCTGGACGTGCACTTTAGTCTCTCTGTCCATCACGTCTTTCTTGACTCCTCTTCATCTTCTCTCTCTCTCCCCTCCTCTCGCCCCTTTTCCCCCCTCCCTCTCCCCTATTAATATTTCTCCTTCCCTCTGTTCGTTTCTCGCCTTTTTTATGCCTATATGCCTCCTTGCATGTATGCCCATCTCTACCATTTCTTCAAATCCTTTTCCCTCTTTCGTCTATTTGCCTCTATACAAGAATATATTTCTGCCTGCCGCATGTCTATTTCTTTTCAACACCCCCTCCCTCCTCTCTCTCTCTCTCTCTCTCTCTCTCTCTCTCTCTCTCTCTCTCTCTCTCTCTCTCTCTCTCTCTCTTTCTCTGTGTCCTTGTTCTCCCTCCTCATCTATCATCTCAGTGCATGTATATCCTAAGGCGTACATTACGTTTCTAGGAAAGCTCACGCATCATTTAATCATAACCTTTATCTTTTATCATCAAAGACATTCAAGTGCTTGAACTCTTCGCTTCCAAAAACTGTTCCTGTTTCAACCTCTTCTTTACAACTTTGTACTTTATTTCCAGGCCTCTAATTCTCTCTCTCTCTCTCTCTCTCTCTCTCTCTCTCTCTCTCTCTCTCTCTCTCTCTCTCTCTCTCTCTCTCTCTCTCTCTCTCTCTCTCTCTCTCTCTCTCTCTCTCTCTCCCTATTTCTTTCTTCCCTGCAGGGCTTGTCACTGACACTTTCTTATCTAAGAGTGGAAAATATTTTCTGGGCTGAAACTGAGAAAAACTATAAAGCCAAATAAATTACATGTTCCAGAAGCCATAACGTTAATTAGTGTAGGAGCAAGTTTTTTTTGTTGGATTTTCCCATTCTTACTTAACTGCGTACATGCATACATACTAACATACCTACTTACATTCATTCATACATACATACATACATACATACATATATACATACATACATACATACATACATACATACATACATACATACATACATACATACATACATACATACATACATACATACATACATACATACATACATACATACATACATACATACATACAGCATACATACATACACCATACAATCATGGATACATACGCACTGTCTCTTAGCGTTATCCCTTTCACCTCTTTACGCTCTTGAATCTCATTCTCTGCTTGCCTTTCTGTTAACCTGTTTGCCTATCTCTCAGAATCTAGCCCTATCTTATGCCTAGGCTTTAACACATTCTTTTAGGTTATCTTTTTACCAGACCACTTTTCTTTTTCTTTTCTTCCCAAGTGTGTTTGACTTTTCTACATACGTCTTTTAAGGTACTGAGTAAGTGATTTTTTCTGTGTCGATCATCGTTTTAACAAAGACAAGGGAAAAAAACTCAACCGCAAAACACCGCATGAACCAGAAAAAAAAGTCTGTTAGCCCACATAACTATTTTTCCTTCCTTGTTTTCATTGTATACAGAAGCGGGCATGAAATTTTTGGTTTTGGAAGTCACTGTTTTCCTACTTCCCCTCCTTCAGTCAAGATAGTTTGTTTTGTTTTGAAGCGCTGGTTGGGAGAGTTACTATCACAATCCACTTGCGAGTTAGACATTTCAGTTCTGGGTTTAAAAAAAAACAAGAAAAGAAAAACTACAGATCATCTTGACTGAAACAGGGGAAGTAGGATCAAAGAGTAAATCATGAAATGGTTCCTGCTCGACGTAGTCGAAAATTTCTAAAGTACAACTTCCAGTCAAGTTCTCTTTTTTACTGTAGAAGGTTAAAAAAAGATCTTTTAAGAAAAAAAACAACAACTTTTGATTCCATTTTAAACCCTTGTTTGCCGAATCGTGCGAATATGAATTGAAAAAATGTTTTTTGGAAAAGGCAATTCCAAAAGAGTCTGTAAAATTGAATATGTTGTTTGCTTATTTATGCAACAAAATATCTTTTCATAAATATAAAAGAGCACTTAACTTGTATACAATCTGGCTTTGTCTCTATTCCACCCTGTATGGTCACTTAGCAAATAAAACATTAAATATCTTTTGAAGTGTAAATAAATCTCTTAATACTCGATTTAAGAAAAAAAAATGACGACATGCATATCTTTTCAGTAGTTAACAAATATAAAAATACTAATGAAATAATGTTGAAAAAGAGAAGAGAGACGGTGGCCCATGGGTTTGTGCATTATACAAGGGATTCGATAGATTACTACATGTATGTCATTTTGAGAGTATTCGATAAAGAAGCCAGTGGCTCTTGTATAGGTCGGACAGGATGAGAGGCTATCCTATCTGGATTTGACAGTATGCAAGAAAACAGTTCTAAGAGAGACGTTCTGATGTTGGTCTTAAAGTATAAGAGAAAAGAGACAGTGGTATGACCTGAGAGACATTCTGATGTTGATTTTAGAATATACTGACCTGAGAGACATTCTGATGTTGGTTTTAGAGTATGCTGACCTGAGAGATATTCCGATGTTGGTTTTAGAGTATACTGACCTGAGAGACATTCTGATGTTGGTTTTAGAGTATGCTGACCTGAGAGATATTCCGATGTTGGTTTTAGAGTATACTGACCTGAGAGACATTCTGATGTTGATTTCAGAGTATAGGCCTACTGACTTGAAAGACGTTCTGATGTTGATTTTAGAGTATACTGACCTGAGAGACGTTCTGATGTTGATTTTAGAGTATACTGGCCTGAGAGACATTCTGATGTTGATTTTAGAGTATACTGACTTGAGAGACATTCTGATGTTGATTTTAGAGTATACTGACCTGAGAGACATTCTGATGTTGATTTTAGAGTATACTGACCTGAGAGCCGATCCAATGTTGATTTTAGAGTATACTGACCTGAGAGTTGTTGGTGTTACAATATACGATAAAACAGCGTGTAAGCTGACTAGATAGACGTTAAGGTGTGGGTTTGTGTGTGTACTACAAGGTTTGGAGTATTATATAGAAGAGCCTGTGGTCTGACTTGAGAGAAGTTACGATGCTGGTTGTTGAGTATACGATGGTGTATGAGCTGGCTAGCCGATCTAAGAGTCTACCTGGGTTTAAACTATGCGGTAACTAGCAAGTGAAAACATCTTTTTCCTAATCAACGATTCAAACTGAAAATCATTAAAATAGATGAAGCTGTAAACATAGACATCACTAGAATAAAATTCGAAGGTTAAGAAAACAAAATCATTGCAGTCAAGCATTATTCTGAATTTTTCTCTCTTTCCTAGTTTAGGGGTTAACTGGTATTGACCCGCAAAACTCCAAAACATGAGATTGAAAACATACAAAGATAAAGAAATTCAGATATCCTTTGTCGTTTTGAATGGGAGTGTATAAGAAATTCACTACGAGCAAAACAAAGGAGGAAAGGAAGGTATCTATAGATCGAGAACCATGTGACAGGTTTAGCGAATTGAAAGGGTGGCTATAAAAATAGGAAAATTAAACGAAACTCGCAAACTGGAGAGTAGGAGTGAGAAGCGGACAAGTTTTGAAGATTTTGCGAAAATTCCAAATTTCATATTTTAGCCAGAGTTTGAGAAGGAATGTGAGAGATATCTAAAAAGTTGTGTTTTGTCTATGACTGTTTGAAATGATTTTTCTGGCTCGTAACATAACTTTTATTACTAGAAAACATTTTATTAATGTGGGTTAGATACTACATTGGGGGTCTGCAGGACTGTTTTTAAAGCAATCAACGACCGAGTAAGCTCCTTGGAGCATTACTTATCATTCTACTCCCCCCCTCCTCTACCACCTTTTCTGTTCCCACTCCCCCGATTTACTTGCCGAGATAATCCCAAGTTACAGTGATTAAAATAGGGAACCAGACACACACACACACACACTTAACACTGACACATTCAACACTTAAGATTTGTGATTCCCTGTGAAAGTGCTCAGCCATGTCTTGATCATCGTGCTGTATTCTTTTGATATGCAATGATAATTTAGAAGGAACAGTTACATTGAAGAATTCCTTTTCTTGTGTAGGCAGAACTGCTCATCCTCTTGAAACAAGAAAAATGAGCGCCAACAACTCATATGCCGCATAGAAATAATTATAGACCCAGTTTGGAGAGGGAAATGGTATCATTATATCTGCAATTTTCAATTAAATTTTTTGAAGCTGGCGGATAGCTGCTTAGATCGTGTTGCCTGATATCACAGAGTATCATCAAGGCAAAGAGACTGGGGCAGATATGGGACAAATCGCTCTATTACTGTGGCATTTTTACACTTGCACTAGCAGGAAAGGTGGTAATCAAGCAAAAAATAATCTTTTACTGCTGCAAAGGAAGTTCAACGGAGATGGAAACTGATAGATTTTCTGAAGTATAATCATCCAAAAAATATAGAATTCAGTTAAGAAAGAAAAGAGAGACAAGAGACACAGAGAGACAGAGACAGAGAGACAGAGAGACAGACAGAGAGAGAGAGAGAGAGAGAGAGAGAGAGAGAGAGAGAGAGAGAGAGAGAGAGAGAGAGAGAGAGAGAGAATGAGAATGTACTTTAATGCCTATATGACAATTGTTCATTCATGCGTCTCATACAGTACAAATAGAAAACATATACGACCGATAGAAAGTTGAATCTAATGCAAGCTATAGTAATTTATTTTTATGGAATCAGTTTATACTAAGATGCACAATTTATATTAAAAAAAAAAAATACACGGTAAAACAATACCTTTAAAATCCAAATCAATTTGAATTTCAATTTATTGTTAAGAATTCAGATCAAAGCAGAGGACAATATGACTTAAAACCAATAAAGAAAAATAATGTAATTTACATTCCTCATTACTGTCGGGAATCAACCTAACCGTAATGGTTTATGCATTTTGATGAGAATAATTTTCTGGAGAGTGGCCACTAGTAAATGAAAGAAATCACTCAACGACCTGACGAACTATTCCATAGCTCTGCAGAAACTGATGGTATTCCTTATAGAGTGCTTGTGCCTCTAGTCTTGATAAAACATGAGCGAAAAAACGACCGAAATGTTTATAGCGATTTGCATTATTACATTTTTGTAAAGAAAGAAATGATTACAAAAAAAAAAAAAATGATACATAAAATTATCATAGGTCTAAAAGTTTTAAAGTTGTAGAAGAAAGTAAGTAAATCCATATTTTTCGTTTGAACGTTAAGAAATTTCAAGTGAATAATACCTAAAGAGATATATGGATTTTGGAAGATATCAGTTAGATAAAAAAATAAATCATTTTCAAGATCTATTGCCGAAGTTAATGTGAATAGTGCTAACCTGTAATAAGGCTTTTTGAGTAATGATTTTACAATTAAATTCACCTACGGCAATCAAGTACATGATTCTGAAAGATGGAAAGACAATACTGCGCTCAGACCATTCTTAGCAATTGAAGAAAAGAGAGAGAGAGAGAGAGAGAGAGAGAGAGAGAGAGAGAGAGAGAGAGAGAGAGAGAGAGAGAGAGAGAGAGAGAGAATGTGTGTGGAAGAGGAGAAAGACCAAAAGTCTGAGTGAGAGAGAGAGACAAATAAAAGGAGAAAAGGTGAGTGAGGGAGAGAGAGAGAGAGAGAGAGAGAGAGAGAGAGAGAGAGAGAGAGAGAGAGAGAGAGAGACAGACAGACAGACAGACAGACAGACAGACAGAGAGAGAGACAGACAGAAAGAGACAGAGGCAGTCAGAGAGGGAGAATACCTGTGTGAGAAGGAAACAGACCAAAGTATTGAATGGAGAAAGACACAAAGAAAGAGATTGAGTGAGAGAGAGAGAGAGAGAGAGAGAGAGAGAGAGAGAGAGAGAGAGAGAGAGAGAGAGAGAGAGAGAGAGAGAGAAGCAGAAAAAAGAGAGACAGACAATTAGAGAGATACAGGACAGGGAGAGAATGAGACAGAGATCGAGAGCTGTTTTTTTCTCGTTTGATTGTGTTCGATTGAGTTCTATGGAAATTGAACCCTCCTCATAAAAGTAATTACCGTCACCATAGAAACAAGCTGCATGAACTCAGATGGTAAAACTGATTCACACTTTGCATGGCTCGGGAGTAAACTTTACCTGCCATGTTTGTAATGTATTAAGGGGACTTTAGCTAGAAGGCTGCCTCATTTTTTCTTCCACAACATGTCAACATCTGATCGATATTCAGCCACTGGTCGACGCTTCCGCTTGTATAGTCAGACGACAGAAATCGATTTTCCTTTTCTTTTTTCACATTTTTGATCGACCTTTCGATGCGGCCTTAAAAGGTATAAAAAAAAAAACCAGATTCAGTGTGAAGTGTCTCCTCGACATGGCGTTAGTCTTGTGTTTTTCTAACATAACCATTGACTTGATGATGGCACCTCAGTCGAAGCCTCGCAGTGAAGATTAAGTATTGCGGAAAACAGCATATAATTTATTCAATTTAAAATCATCGTAAATCTTAATAACTTTGGACACTGATTTCACATATCGATATATATGCATTGTCATATCGATACTATTATCATCATTTTTTCAGTATCAAATTACTGTTGAATAAATCTTATTGCAGGCTTTTATACTTTATTTTAAACTCAGTTTTAATATTGTCATTTTCTTTTTCTTTTTTTTTTTATTTTTTAATTTTTTTATTTCAGATATGATTCGTACTTGTGCTTGCTTTTGACAAAAATTTCTTCATTTTTTTTAAATAATATTATAGACTCCCCTTATTACTTTCGTTCCAATATTTAAAAAAAAATGCGCCCTTTCATAAAACACTGTCCTATTAAATCCTTATAATTGCATCTCTCGAGTTTCAAAGAAAGAATTTTCTAGATTTATATCTTACTTCAGAGCTAAATTTGGATAACTACTGACTGAGATCAGTATTTAGCATATATGTGAGATGATCTATTATTATCAAGACGCAAGCCCATTTTTATTACTCAATAGATAAGAACCAACCCATAAAAATTAATCGATTTTATTTTTTTAATTGAGATGTAACTTCTGTGTTAAGAAATTTTGCAATGCTTGAATTTATAACCATAGCGTATTATCTGTGATAATTTCTGTGCATTTAATGTCTTTTATGTGTTTCAGCCGTTAAATGGAGTAAGTTCAAGCTAAGCCACATCCCCATCGAACATAGAAACGGAAATACCAAAATAGAGTTTTATAACACATGCATGTCATGCAAAAAGTGGGAAGAGATTGAGGACAAAAATAAAATTTAAAAAGTACAAAGAGAGAACAAAGAGAGGGCGAAGTGGACGTGGTAATCAGGATACACTTGGTTTGAGAGCGTGACGAAAAGAATGTATTTGTTAGTAGCGGTGAGAACTTGTCAGTGATTGATCTCAAGGCTTCTGGAAACATTTTGTTTCGAGAATGTCCAAAACTAGATACCAAATTTTTCATAAATAAGTTTTGTAGATTATTAAAATAATGAATCTTCTTTCCTATAAGAAAACTCTAAACCTTTGGTTCTATTTACTTTGAAGATTTTTTTATTTTGAGTTTCCATTTCTTTAGTTGTCCTGAAAAACATTCAGAAAATAAAGCAGCAAGTCTCACCTGGAATAACACGCATGCGTGCTTTGTGAGGTGAAGTAAGGTGAAGATCAGTCATTAGCAGCCTTCACCTGGTGCCGATTTCATTTTTTGGTTTGTTTGTTGTCTTTCTTTTCTGGTTTATATTACTTTCAGCTTAATAAGCATGATATATTTATGCACCTCTAGTGTGAAAACCGAAACACTTTGTAACACGTGAATTAGAATGACTCTTTTCAAATTACTTGAAATCTTATATATTTGTTTTCAAATCTATTAGGTTTAATTATTTCTTTCTTAAAATAGTGATTTGGGCGATTGAATATGATTCCTCAACACTTTTCTAATGTTTCTTGCAAATGATAGTTTATTACTTCAAATTCTGAATAGTCTGATCCATCGTTTATTATGACCTGCTCTTCGCTATCATATGAGATTCGTGCATCATGTAGGTGATAGATCTAGATCATTTTTTTCAGGAAAAGAAGAATAAATGAAGAAAAAATATAAAAGAGGTCCGATTTGACCCTCACACACACACACACACACACACCAAATTCGATTGGATCTAATACTTTATTTATTTTTACCCCACCACGGTATGTATTTGTAATGTAGTTAATGAAAAAAAATTGAGACGCAGTGGAGATTACGAGTTATCTTTCTTTTCCTTTCTATCCTTCGATTTATTGACTTTTATTAAACTCGGTATTATCTAAGACATCCTAAAAAATTTTAACGCTGTTTATTCCAAGCCAGCAAATGTAATGCCACATGCCTTAACCTCGAAGAGTTCTGGGATCATTGCTAGTATGGTAATCAAACTTTCAGTATTTGTTTGAAAGGGGTTGATGCCTGAAAATCATCCCCTTTATCCACCAAGACTAAATGATAAACTAAAAAGAGCGGTTTTTTTATCACGTTATGTATAAAGGGTATTATGGAAAAGACATGAAAAGAACGTTATTATGAAATAATATCATATTCATTTCTTCGTTTTATTTTAAGCATAAGATAATTCAGGAAACCTTCTTTGCTATAACAAAACTATAAAAAAAAATCTGGCTACCCGGTACATTTAGAATACTGTAGTGTATGGGGCATTAAATTTTAGAGACGGCTGTACTATGGAGAAAATGATGACTTTTATTTTAAAATTTCTAATTACCTAAAAATAGTTTCACTATTAGATATCTATTGATCGATGTCGAACTCGTCAGCTGAAAATTGGCAAAGTTATTGCAATTGACTTTTAACATGAGCTTTGCTTAAACCTGCGATAAAAAAAGCGATAATCATGAGTTTCACATACATGCATCTAACTCACCTGTCAGGAAAACCGAGAAAGCTCTCAACTGACGTCATGCAAGCCGTGTCAGTTCCGTTGTTCATATCAATTTGCTGTTTTGTCCACTCAACCTCATTAGACAGTACAGCGGTTAACTCAACCTCATTAGACAGTACAGCGGTTAACTCAACCTCATTAGACAATGCAGCGGTTAACTCAACCTCATTAGACAGTGCAGCGGTTAACTCAACCTCATTAGACAGTACAGCGGTTAACTCAACCTCATTAGACAGTACAGCGGCAAACTCAACCTCACTAGATAGACAGTACAGCAGTTAACTCAACCTCATTAGACAGTACAGCGGTTAACTCAACCTCATTAGACAGTGCAGCGGTTAACTCAACCTCATTAGACAGTGCAGCGGTTAACTCAACTCATTAAACAGTACAGCGCTTAACTCAACTCATTAGACAGTACAGCTGTTACGGAGATCAACGCCTGCAGTGAGGCCGCTAGTCACTGCGCCACATCAAGAACAGTCATTTTTGCTTTATTTTGTTTGTGACCATTAGACACGATTCTGCTTATCTATTTATCCATTCGTTTATCTATCTATCTATTACCTACCCACTACTAAATATCTATCTATCTATCCTTTTATTCATCAGCCTACTTGTTTAATTATCTACAATGTATATTTTATATCTCCTATTGTTCATCTCTCTCTCTCTATCTATCTATCTATCTATCTATCTACCTATCTTTCCCTCTCTATCTTTTTTTAACCTACCTATTTATCCAATAGCTATCTGTCTATAAGTCTTCTATCTATATTTCTATGTTTTTATCACTCTTGTAATAATCATATTTACTGACACCAAAAAAGCTCTGTGTATAAATCTGTTCACACCTATCTTATACCTCAATCCATTCTCTTGATCTTTCTACTTATTATTTTGTTTGTTGTTCATCCATGTGCTTTATTAGTGCAATAGTCGTTATTCCATTTTTCCCTCCATCTAACATACTTTTACACACCGCACATTCAAGTTGAATACCCCTCCGGCCTTTTATTTATCAGCGTGCTAGTAACCCATTACCTTTTACTTCCAACCCAGCGATAAATATCTAGGCCTCAACAATACCTACAGAGCATAACTTTCCTTAATTTCCACAGATTCCCTCTCTGACAGATATTACATAATGTTATTAACCCGCATTTTGTAAGAATTAAGTTCGGGGTATATTCGGACTAATTACTGATCTAGACATAAATGTATCCGATCCCAGCAGGAAGCCTGGATCGGAATAATCTGCCTGGTTTGTGACGCAAGCAAAGATGGAAGTTTAAGGTTACTGAACTTGCACGCAGGCTACGTTTATTGTTACTGTTTTTTTTTTTTTTTTTGGCTTTTTTTCTTTTTTTTTTAAATGTGCGTAGCATTCAACTTCTAGAAAATCGCTATGCAACAAATACCACTTTCCACCAGTTACCCAATAAGATAGCTAGCGAGTTTGCCACCACTACTGTCTTTCTTTTCTGCATTTATCTCTCTCTCTCTCTCTCTCTCTCTCTCTCTCTCTCTCTCTCTCTCTCTCTCTCTCTCTCTTTCGTATTACATTCACGTCACATCTAAATACAGAGCTACATCTATAAGTATCTTGTGTATGCTCCGCGCTCCCACTGTGTACACACAACCAAGAGGATCAGGTGTAGCAGGCCCAGCAAGAGCAACAGTGTTATCAAGCGGCTTACCGTACCTGGAAGCTATCTGAAACAACATTATTTTCATCTTTCGTTCCACCAACCTCTTACTGATGTTGTGAACCGATGCGATCCGGAGAATATCTTTTAATAGGATTTCATGGGAAATGTGGCATCTCACAAGAAATTGAATTAGTCTTAAAGAGAAAATACTTGTAAATGAGCTTAAAACGCAAACGTTTTTCGTTATCAATTATATGAATCAGGAAAACACGAAACCTTTGGCAGGTTGTAGTTTTTTTTTTATGAATTTTCTAAGAGATGTATTTCTTGGTCATTAAAATGATTCTTTTGGATATTTTGTAAAAATTGAAAAAAATATAAGAAATCGTTATTAGCTTGTAGGCACGGGTAAATCAACAGTGTAAGTTAAACGGTTCCGCCAAGTTCTGTTCAAGACTATAGGTATTCATCTGATTCAACTAGGTGAGTCGGTTTTTGATTATGCATATATATATATATATATATATATATATATATATATATATATATATATACGATTTATTATCTTTGATGTAAGGTAAGAAATTGCCGAGACCGCTGAACTGTATATATATTACATCAGCGAATTCTTCAATGAACTTCATTCACTGTTTTTCAATCCACACCAAATCGTGCATCACGCGTACGAGAAAACATCTAAAAGAAAAATTTTAGCATTGGGCAGGATGAATAGTATTTCTCGATGGAGAACTTCCAAAACCAATTTTGCTCCTGCAAATACTTAACATAACCAGTGCCATCCTGTAACAATACTTATTCTGTTCAAAGATAAAAGATCGCCTCCAATTGTAAGAATATAATTATGCTAAATGAATCGCCGCACACTGGTTTTATTTTATTCAGCAGAAGCTTCAAACTGGTTTAAGGAATTTACAATACCATGTGGGAAGAATTACAAACAAAATGACCAAGATATTCGTGGTTAGGCTGAAATATTGACAGCCGTGACAGAAAATGCATAATGCATTGTAAAGACAGGAATAATTCATTCTGGAGAAAATTTGCATAGCCTGCCCGATACTGCATTTCTCTCTAGCCGTCTCCACAGATTCCTACACCTAGTAATTAGCCAGCGAAATCCGTATCAAGTCTTTTCAGCAACTCCCTTTGGTGCATGGGAATGTCGGCGGCAACACGTTTCAAATCTTATTGTAGGACAAAAAAAAAGGCAAAAGAAATATACATTCAATTTTCCCCCCATTGAGCTCTAACTTCAATCCATAAAAACATATGTATAGGGCCGACTGCTTACTCGCCCATCTTGTATACAGTAGAATTTAATTTCTTTTCTCAAAACATTCGTTTAACACTTGTATGAAATCTAATACACTATAGCCTAGATCTAAAATAGGTTCTGTATTACAAAATATCAATCGAGTGTTTTAGATCTTATCGCCTATGCCAACTATTTAAAGACGCAAATATTTTTGTTGCACGGTCTTCATAAAAGACAAGTTTAATACAGTTGATCGGATCTTAATTCGAAGAGCACTAGAAATCAAGCTGGGTGCCTTGCTACAACTAGTTAACTCGCCTTGATGTAACTTCAATAGCTTCTGTGATTGTGGAGAAAAGTTGAGGAACTCTTAGAGCATGTGATTGAGACGTGTAGAAATTAACGAAAGTCATACATGTAAAAAACAATGATGTGTATAACTATCACCGAGGCATAGTCAGATTTCACAACCTTGAACATTATGTACATCACGCATATCTCGCGCAATCTGCACACCCAGTACACCTCGCCCACTTTCACAACCTTGAACGTTATGTACATCACGCATATCTCGCGCAATCTGCACACCCAGTACACCTCGCGCACCTTTTACACCCTGAACATTGACACTCTGCACCCTCGCGCACCGTGCATACTCTGAACACCCTGCACACCTCGTACACCGTACATACCCTTAACACACTGCACACCCCGCACGCCGTGCATACCCTGAACACCCTGCACACCTCGTACACCGTGCATACCCTGAACACCCTGCACACCTCGTACACCGTGCATACCCTGAACACCCTGCACACATCGTACACCGTGCATACCCTGAACACCCTGCACACCTCGTACACCGTGCATACCCTCGCGCACCTTTCACACACTGAACGTCCTGCACAACCACACATACCGTACACACCCTATGGACACATATACGCTTTTTTTTACTTTACTTGATCTTAACATCCATAGCCCCAGTTTTGTATCTTCAACTCTCAGAATGAATGCTACTTTTCACATTCCAAAAATATGAGATCTGATGCGTGTTTGGGAATTCAGTTGAATAAATATTAAAAGGGATAAGTTGCAATATTTTAACTTTCATTCAAAATTGAGAGCCAATTTTTAATAAGTGTATTGGAAAAATATGACACCTCCGGAGCATCTTGCCTTTAGAAAGCAGCATGTGGCATCTGATTGAAATCTGACGAATTAATGTTAAATAAACTTGCGGAGATTGAAAAGCATCCGCTCACTAAAATCGACTGGTGCCAGTTTTGCTGAAAGCCATGAACACCTACCCCTAGCCCTGGGGACAACATTACTGTATTTGTCAGGTTTCAAACATTACCGCGCTTCCTTTATTAAACATAACAAGAAAAAAACAAAAATTTTGTCCAAAGAAATCTCCAACACGCTGCATGTTTGATTATTTATTGAAGAAAAACAAAGCTTAGACCCTCTGCCATGCGCATTTAGCTCCATATAACCATGTCTACACTGAAGATGTATTGGCCTTTTGTTACCCGGGATACCAAAACAAACATGAAACAGACACTCTCAGCTCACAGGCAGTGTTTACTGTTCTCTCATTATGGACAAAATTCACACAATCTTCCTCACTTTTTAAAGCAACAATTAAGTACTTTGATCTTTGTGATCCTAACTGAACTTGATACAGTGTTGACCTTATGTGATGTTGAGAAATCGTCATACGGACGAGAACTTTGCCATCAAGGTTTCTTATAAAATGAGGTCTTTGCGAACTTGTAGTTTCAAGTTAAGAATCATTTCAACAGTATTAAATCGAGACACTAACTGCCTTATACCTTACATAGTTTATAGATAGGCTGAATGTTTTTAAAGATTTTAACAACGATGCTTTAACTAGGAAAAAAACCCGCTTTAACTAGATATTCACTACCTTTTTCTCAGAGCTGCAAGTTTTGGATATGAGGATTGTTTTACTGGGTTATATATCAACACAATTTGGATGTGAGGATTGTTTTACTGGGTTATATATCAACACAATTTGGATGTGAGGATTGTTTTACTGGGTTATATATCAACACAATTTGGATGTGAGGATTGTTTTACTGGGTTATATATCAACACAATTTGGATGTGAGGATTGTTTTACTGGGTTATATATCAACACAATTTGGATGTGAGGATTGTTTTACTGGGTTATATATCAACACAATTAGATAATAAAATCATCTCCTGCGCGCATCTACTTTCGACCTGTTATAAGCAACATAATTCATCAACAGATCATAATTTCAAAATTCATTTTGTTTTTCTTCTTCTTTCCCGCGCCAATGAAAGTTTATCATTTCATGTCAATGTATTTCTATGATTGCATTTCAAAATTACTGTCCATGCCATTTTAAAACACTTTTTTATTTGCTTTGTTTTGTTTTTGTTGGTTTTTTTCTTTCAAAATATGATGTAATTTTATCATATATACAGGCAAATTTAGAAAAAGTAGACTAAAGAAGAAAAAAAAGACATTGATTTTATTGTTTCCATTTTAACCATTTTTGTTGCGTGCTATTCTAGTTTCATCATTTTGTAATTAATAAAAAACAACTTTCCCCCTCCTTTTTTGCTTCTTTCTTTTTCAGACAAACTTGTGTCTATTTCTTTTCTTTCTCTTTTTCGTCATGCTTTTACTCGTCTTCCTTTACCTCAATCAATTTTTGTTTCCATCTTCTTCATGCGCTTTCTAAATACATTATGATGCAACCTTTCTTTTCTCTTAAATGTCATTGCTTAATTAAACTTCTTTCTTTCTCACTCTCTCTGTCTCTCTGTGTCTGTTTGTATGTCTGTTTGTCTGTCTGTCTGTCTCTCTGTCTCTCTCTCTCTCTCTCTCTCTCTCTCTCTCTCTCTCTCTCTCTCTCTCTCTCTCTCTCTCTCTCTCTCTCTCTCTCTCTGTCGCTCGCTCGCTCCCTATCTATCTCAAACTATTTTGAATGCTGAAGAATTTCTCTGTTTCTCTTTCTCTTTTTTTTTTTGTTTCATCTTATGTTCTTTTTTTTAATGTATATTCTGGGTAATACACATGGTTTGAATTTAATATTCACAATTTCAAATAAAAAGAATTTTGCGTATAAATGTTTTTAGCCTGCCATTTTTAACATTAAAGTCTCTTTATATTCACATGCAATATGCCAAAATATTCTCACAATATCAAAACTCTTTCTCTTTCTCATTCTCATTGTCTTTTTCACGACAACCGTTCTCTTTCTTTCCGTCTTTTCCTGTTCTTTCAGCATCCACAAACTCAAAATTCCAGAATTTTTTTTTGCTACCTACAAACGTGTCTGCAGTTCCGTGGGAGAAAAACTTTTCTCATTTTCTATCTTTTTTTTCTCTTTCTATTGATTCAACTTACCATCTTTTCAGAGCAAGCGCTACCGAGAGGGAGAGAGAAAACACCGAGCAAAGGGCGTTCGTTGTGGCTGATTAGCTTAGCGATTAATGTATATTGGAATCGTGGAACACTGATAGGAGGAAAGCCCGCACTGTTCCACGCTGTGTGACTCACAGGTTGGTCAAACCAAGCTTCTTCTCTCCCTCCATCCATCCTGTGCCGTGGTGTTTGTGTCTCCGGCTTGTCTGATGTTTACTTGAACGCTCGCCGTTCGTCCGATCGCCTGTCTTTCTTATTTAAGTAATTCTTATTGATTTTCCTATTTGTTCCCCTGTGATTAATGTGTGTAAGTGTCATTCATCCTGCCGTGGATCCACCGATATGTCTGTCTCCTCGTTCATTTCCTTTTTTTTTATTCAGCTCTTTTTTACCGACCTTGTCATTTTGTATAATGTAGGAATATATTTCTTTTTTTCAACACCGCATAAAATTATATTTCAACTCAGTTTTGACAATTACTCTCTTATAACTTTGCTTCGGTCCTGCACATAGTAAATCTTCGCCACTAGAGCAGGTAAGGAATATTGCCATCAACACGTTCACCATAGTTTAAAAACTATCATATTAATGTCGTAACAACGACTGACTGGAATGAGCGTATCTCTCTAGACTTTTTATTCAGCAAGAAGCTTATAAATTCTATTATTTTACCATCATCAACTGACTAAATTTGTCCAAATCAGCATCCGCGAATGAACTTACTAACTACTAAGCTTAATCACATTTAAGTAGAAAGGAAAAGCGCTGTAAAAAAAAATACTTTTATTCAATTTTCATACAGCACTTAAATTTAGCAAGTATTTCATCGTCTTCTGTTTAAAATAGATTTTCATTGAATCTCGGTGCTATTTAATTTCCATTTTGTTATTTATTGCATTGTCCAGAGCGTCCATCCTAACCCCGCCCCCGTTATCTCAGCGTTATCGTTCGTGGCTTCCCATCCTATGATGTGGATCCATCTAAGCAGAGCTAGGGGTCACCGTCTTGAAATTGAGGTCAAGCTTCTAGCAGACGCCAAACCATCAAGTCGATCTCATATTTCTATGTGAATTTGTTGTTGTTGTTGTGGCTGTTCACTCCAACAATTCTGTATTGTGCTGCAACACCTGCTTATAAATGGCATTGCCGAATAAATTTAAAACGATTGTATGTTCTTGGTTTTGTTCAACTAAGTTAATTCATAGAACTGAACGACTTCTGTTTGTTTTCTTTAGAGCTTAAGTCTTATTGCGTTAATAAATTATATTATTGTATTATTTATAGGCCTACAGTTTATATATATATATATATATATATATATATATATATATATATATATATATATATAACTTTCTATGCATTTATGTTTAACTTCCCCCCCCCCCTTTTTTTTTTCCTCTCTTCCCCTTCTCTTTCCTTATCTCACATTTTTCATTTTTTTCTCTTCCTTTTCTTTACTCTTTTAATTTCTCTCTCTCTCTCTCTCTCTCTCTCTCTCTCTCTCTCTCTCTCTCTCTCTCTCTCTCTCTCTCTCTCTCTCTCTCTCTCTCTTTCTCTCGCCCTCTCATGTTTTAAAAAGTCAATCTTTACCTTTTTTTACCGAGCGGTATGATTCCTTATCCATCACCTCTCCCACGGATATGGAGAAGCCATCTCATCTCACTAAAGCAAGGAGAAAAAGAAGGTGACTTTCATTTTAATGAAACAGTCTTCCAATTTCTCTCATTTTTTTTATCCTAAAGCTTCCCACATATTCCTGATGCGGTGTCTTCCCGCCTGCGTGCTGAATTACCACCCATCGCGTTGGTCAAAGCTTTGGATAAAATGTAATTAAAGTCTACCTCATATCATATTTCATCAACTTTTTTTGGTCCTGATTTACGCATGTAAAAGAATGGTCGATGTGAAAACATTACCTTCTCTCCTTATTATTTCAATCGAAAACGTTGAAAAGAATGACCTATTTCCATCACACACGTGTGGCTTTTTACGAACTTTTCTTTCTTTTCTTTTTCTTTTCACGGCTTTAATTTGATGGATTTATGACGTCGAGAAAAATGTTCCTGAAGAAGTAGGTAATTAATTATTTGCTGAAATTATTTTTTCGGATAAAAAGGCGGGGAGATACGTAGGTATGGAATCTCAAGCTAAATCACTGAACAAACAGAATGTGACAAATATCTGTCATATTCATTATCACTATCTCACATTAACGTCAAACAAAAACAGTTAAAGAATGGAAGTAAAGGAAAATATTCTATAGATTATTTTCATAATCATCGACAGTTAAAAGGAGAAGAAGAAGTTTTTCCATTGGATGGAGGGCATTTTTTGTGGATCAAAATGTTTCAGTCATGTTCACCATGTTTTTTTAAGAAATAATATTATATCTTTGTACTCCATTCGAAGGAGAATACTGCAGGACTTAATCCTCTTCTTCTTTTGCTCTATGGTTAAAAGGCGAGGTACCCACCGCGCAGAAACTTTCTTTTCCTTGTTCAGCTAGTCATGGTCATGGAGAATCAGCTCAACTGATTCTACACTGATTCCAGATAGTTAAGCGTTGATTATAACCAGTTTCTTCACTATACTAACATTATCTTCAGGCGCCCTTCACGATCTGCATCCATCACCGACATGATTGCAAATTTGAATTTTCCTACTCAGTATGTCACATTATCATATTAAGGATATAATTATGTCACCACAAATTTGAAGGGATTTTCCTTACAAAAGTAAAAACCGAGCGATTTTCAACTGGCTCCATGACGCAGCTTTCGCAACAAAATTTAAACGTTGCTCTGGTTTCATTAAACGCATTACGAAGTATTTAATTACCGTCGGATTTTCCCGCAAATTTGCACCTGCTTTTCAAAGAAATGATAGAAACGCTGACAAAATTCCAGTACTCTAATATGATTTTTTTAACTTACACCAAAGACTTTTTCAATATAATTATAATCTTATCTTATTGGCATCTTAAGAGTGAAAATTGACTGCAGTGAATTATTTCGGTATTTCCTGTATTTTTCAGGGAATTAATGATCTGGCAAGCTCCGACTTTACCAAGTGTGTCCGCAGCCTTGCAGGTGTTCATGTGTGCCTGGTTTTGTCTATCAACATCAAGTGTGAAATCTTAGTCATCCTAGCCTGGCATGTCTGCGAGCTCTCTTAAACCGATGACTTCAGGAGACAAATTAGTGTGTAAACTTTTCCACACTCATTTTTAGAAGATAATAACCTATAATCTTGACAGTTTTCCTAAGAGGTGGACTTAAATATGTGGGCACAGTCTCTGACGGGGCACTGGACAACTGTAATTCGACGAGCAAGAACAGGGAAGGTGTGTAGAAAACCTAGTCGAAACTGACTTTAGCAATAGTCACAGGCAGTAATATGAAGATTTACCAAAAGCTCATGACGACTCATAGATAGACAACGATGCTTAGCTTAGCTTCCATCTTCATCTCTTGCCGCAAGACATGATCAATATCGGCTATGTTGTTGAACAAATCAAAACAATTATGGCTAGCTGAGAATTAATTGACCAAACAGGCGAAGGTGTGAATTGCCATCAATCGCAGTGGTGTTGACGTATCCAACCAATCCTTAAAAATTTGAAGCAAGAATATAATGTGAGGGATATTGTAGGGTCACTGACTGTTTTAATCGAAATGAGTTTTGGAAAGACACCACAACAGCTGCAATCGCCAAGTTTGGTACACAGAAAACTCAACTTTATGTGACAACTTTCCTAAAAGGTTTTGTTTTATTCGACTCACTGTTGTGTCCACAACGTCCTCCTAGCAGCAGCACCACGGCTACAACCATCACCACCACCATCAGTGCCTGTGTAGGTGGCGGTGACCACCACGACAACGGCTGCACAACGGCGTCCACCAGCAACTGTCACGTGTCCAGCTCACCATGTGATGGCCCAGCCGGGGTAGGAGGGGGAGGGGGGGACGGTACAGTTGCAACTGAAGGCATTGACAGCAACTCCACAGGCGACCTGCTGGATTTCCAGGCAGAAGTTGAACGAGGCCCTCCAACCAAACAAGAGTGCTCAAAGGTAGGAAAAACCTCTAGGACACGGTGAATTTCTTCCTTCAAAACCAATCTTATAAAGTAAGAGAAATGGGCGAGCAATGCTTTATCTACATGATCAATCGGAGCATTTAATCCACGAGCCACATCATCAGTTTAATGTCTCTTAGGCCTCTCAGGGATTTTATGTGAAGTTCAAAAGTGGAAACAACCCATTTTGCCCTTGTAAACCCAGTGTTCGAACATCGTGTTATCTTTAAACACACTCCGCGCAAAAAAATTTGGAAAATAAGGCACTGAAATGGGTTACTCTGCCCTTGTAGTCACAGTGCTCAAACTTCTTCTTATTAAATATTTTGAAATTTAATTCCCTTTTTTGTTGTGAAAGACACCAGTTTCAGTGCTCAGTTTGATTCTTTTTGTTTTCTACTTTGGGAATGGGAATTGGTGAAAGAGGCTGAGGTTCGAAAATGAGAAAAGGCAAAGCAAGATAAATCTATTAGGTAAATAGATTTTTTACCATTTTTTACAGGACTAACGAAAAAAAAAGGTATAACATTTACAACAAATTTGCAACAACTATATACACATAATACCAGAGAAACGATAATAATGAAGAAATGTATTTCTTTAAAAAGAAGTAGAGAAAGATTGTTAGACATCCTGTAAGCTTCTCGCACGGCCTTGATTCTAAAAGATCCAGACCGTTTGAAAAGCTTAAAACCTACTGAAAAAGAAGATGAAGTATAAATGCATAATCCTTTCTGCACTCGCATTACGAAAAAAATATTTGAAAAGTCAACCTCACGTTGCATCTTAATGAAATGCGTTGTTCTATAACATTTTTGGACGTGTTTATTACTATTATTATTATTATTATTATTATTATTATTATTATTATTATTATTATTATTATTATTATTACTTTGTCGTTGTTTTTGTTGTTCTTGTTGTTGTTGTGACGGTGTTGGAGATGTCATTGTTATCATTTTTATGCTAAAATCTGAAGAGCAGTAACATTACCTTTGTTCGGTGTGTTTTTTGAACCAATTAACTTGAAAACGAGAGTCCTAATATTTGATCACTAAAAAAAAACGAGCTGGTCATTGAAAATACTTTGTGGCTCCGTATAAGAAATTCTCTATCCGTGCTTGTTGCGAAGATGAAAAAGAGAAGTTTAAGGACACCTCGCTATGCAAGAAATTCCTCTCCAATGTTTCAAATATTGCTCTTTTTTTTTTTTTTTTTGGTATTCTTAACTATGTTGTAAATTTCGTGAAGCCGAAAAGGCTCTATTCTAGAAGTTCTCTTTATTTTCTTTAAAATAAATTAATTATATATGTGTGTGTGATCTTATCAATCTCCTGATTCTGTAATCACCATAAAAATTCACATTTTGTCTAAAAATTTTGTTCAGGTAGTTTTTGTACAGTGTGAGCAGAGGATTCTTGTATACGGAAACAAAATTAGTTCCTTTTCAATCGACTGCAGGCGACAGGAATTCGTTGAAATAACATTTTCATTTACTTCGATTTGGGGTAATTTGTTTAATGTTTGTCTAAATACTTAGCGTTATTTTGTTTTTTGCATTTCACCAAAACTTCAAATGATGAGGCCTTATGATAATTAAAGCATTTTCGTCTAATATATATATATATATATATATATATATATATATATATATATATGTCGATAAACAGAGTGATTGACAGACAGATAAACAAATTGAAAAATAAATGGCTCGATAAATAGATAGATAGATTGATAGATACTTAGATAGGTAGATAGATAGATAGATGGACAGGCTGGAACTCAGATCGATCTATAGACTTACAGATAGGGAAAAATACGAGTAAATGACAAAGGGATGTATAATTGTTATACAGACAGACAAGTGGTATTTAAATATGTGGGATGTAGGTAAGTAGGCAGATAAATAAATAGACCAAAGGATGATGAGATAAACAGGTACTTAGCTGTAAAGATAGATATTAAACCCTCACCTTGCATTCTTAAAAAAAAAGATATTCTTTGGATAGACAAGAGTACTGAAGATAAAGCAAGAAGTGATATTTTTCCTAGCTCTCTACAAAACAACGTCTTGACTGGTCACTTGAAAACATACTTTAAGTTTTCGTTAGTCCACGAAACAATCTTTTTTTTTTTCTAAAACAAATCGTCGAAAGCTCTGACACTATACGTTCCTTTTTATAACCATGAAGACGTAATTTACGAGGAGATAAAATCTTTGGATTTGAGCAATAAAATGTCCATTATTAGGACATCATTCCAATGACTCTATTTTCAGCAACATGGGGCAAGTGGAAGGGCGAAATAATGCGATGGTAGACAACCTAGATTTGCACACGGCTGGGCTAAGATCAATACGGGACCTGATTGGCACTGCTTGTGTCTAGCTGCCCCTTGTGCGACTTTCATTCTGTTTGTCTTCGCTCTAGGACATTCCGCTAAGTTCTATATCTCAGTTTGGTTCTTTGCTTTTTTGTTCTTGTTGAAGTACGGCATTCTCATTTTCAGTCTCTTCCTACTTGCTTTGTCTATCTGCTACTGCCCTTTCTTGAAACTTTCTCTATATTATCTGTCTTTTATAAAAATGTAGGTTTCAAAGTACTAAAGCTGTTCCCTTTGTCTTTCTGTCTCTCAGTGTCCTGTCCATCTATTTATCCTTTCTATCTGTCAATTTGCAAAACTCAGTATCCTCCTGAGGGACAGCTTTTGATGTCTTTTTATTTACATTTTCATTATCTCCTCTATATGCATCTATTGCTCTACATCTCTATCCTTCTAGTAATCTAATAAACATATAAGATTCATCGATTTTCTTGACATATTCGTTTTCTAGATGATCATGTTTTTATCGATTTTTCTGTTATCTTAGCTCGATGATATTCATCGATTTCTTTGAACCCTCTTTCCTCCAAATCTTACGTCCTTATTTAGTGACATTTCCTGTACTCGTGTGAGACCTGTTCTTTGATCACACTTTGCTTTTCTTGTGTATCTTTGTGCCCAATAATACCCCATACAATCAGCTTGTTGTCAAGTCTAATGCCCTAGGATTTTAAGAGCATCCTACAGTCGCAAGTGAGATGCCAAAAGACTTAACATCTGGCAGAGAAAGATCTCAGCATATAACTGTTCGACGTTTCGCAATTTTATCAAATCTCCATTTGAGAAATTTATTGGAATATTAAAATGTCGATTGTGCTTTATACCCTCATTTATTTTCCTCAAGAGTGATGCAAGCAATCTATATTGTTTTCTTCCCTTTCGGCTCCTAATCCTGCCCCCTTATCGTGCTCCAGATGGTCTACAGTCTGAGCAAGGAGGTGGCCGTCTACTGCTGGCTCAGCATGGGTCTCGGAGCTGCCACCGACTCCTACAGCCTCAGGGACGAGCTGAAGGCGAGCAGCCAGAAACTCTTCGACCTTGTCTTGCTCTGCAAGCGCAGGCTGGTGCCGCTTCTCTTGAGGTGGGAGACGCCTGTTTAACGGCTTCTTTGGTTATAACTTGCTATACACTTATGCCATCTCATTGGATTTAGGTGTCATCATCATAACCACCATCATCACCATCATCATCATCATCACTATCATCATCATCATCATCTTTATCATTCAATTTTTTTTTTTGAGTACAATACATCCCATGCGACCATTTTGATAAGCTGTTTGGTTGTTTGGGGTGTATTAAAGTTTTTTTTTTTTTTTTTTTTGGTCTGCCATGCTGATATTTTCTATATTTAGTTACAAACTGCTGTAGTTTTCTATTATCGTTCGGAATATGTCTGTTTTTTTAGTGTCCACTTTTCAAAATACTGCTTTTCCTTGTTGTTTCCTGAACTCTTCATATTTCACAGGACAAAACATTTTTAACAGCTGTGGTTATTCTCTGTGATATTATACTATCGCTCATCACAAAACTAACGCCTCGGTTTCAATTGTTTTATTTCCTGTTTGCAGCTCTTTGCTTTTGTTTCCACTTGGCCTACCTATTACCTGTCTGTAGATTTTTTTTTGTTTGACGTATAATTTGGTCCATCTCTTGTCTGTTTGCAGCTCTTTATTTCAATTTCTACTTGGCCCAGTTATTTCATTTTAGCAGCACTTGGTTTCAGTTACCACTTGGCCTAGCTATTTCTATTTTTTTAGCTCCTTGTTTCAATCACCGCTTGGCTCTCTAATTGTCGTCATTTACCTTCTCGAGTCAACTACATAAAGATGATACTTATCAGGTTTACCTCGTTCGTTAATTATATTTTTACCATTTATGCATGGACACTTTCCAAAAGTGGTCTTTCCTAGTTTTAATATTTTATCTATGTTTGCACTAAAGTCTTTGAGTATTTATAACATCCAATTTCACATATTTTATAGATGATATTTATGCAGTGTTTTTACTATTTGAATGTCATATTGAGGGGGTAGCTTGTGGAAACAAGATAGTGATAAATCGAATAAAACAATTTAGAAAAGGAAGAGGTAGAGAACAAGATGATACTGATGCACTATGTAGACAAAGGATAGAGAAGAAAGGCAAACAAAATTGTTACAGAAGAGACGCATCCTCTACATCGCGAGTACGAAATTAAACAACGTAGTGGAAAATCTGGTGTCAGGACCGCAGTTCAAATATTTTATACATCAGCTTGTGCAGTGTTTTTGCTTCCGGAATCTCCTGTTGGGTTGGGCACTTGTTGAAATAAGACAGTGACAATGTGAGTAAAACAATTCAGAATGTGGAAGACGTAGTAGGGGACAAGACAACATTGACATGTTAAATAAGATGTTTCATAAAGTTTGAAGTGAAAAAAGAAAAACAAAAAGCAGGATACATGCTTTATGTTTTTGCAACTTCTTATAATACTATCATTTTTTCTTCTTTTTTTCTATTGCATATTACATTAATATAGATTTATGTATATGTGTAAGACTACTGAGCGGATAATTGGATTTTCCGTAAGAGACTTTCTTTTCCTGCATTCTATATTCGGTTGTTCAGACTCCTCGTCTTAGGTAACTTATGCATTAGATTTTGAGAAGGTTAAAAAGGAGGAAACTGTTTGACAAAGCCTATAAATAACGATTGAGATTATGTCCCCTGTCCAGACGTGAGGAGCATGACGTCTGAATGTTTTTGTACCCGTGAATAGATCATGCTATGATTGTCGAGAGATACATGAATTATTTATGACTTTTAGCTGATTTACGAGCGGTAAATATGTTAAATTGGAAGCATTCGCAAGTTAGTTTGCTTCTCTTCACACTGGATCTACCTTAGGAGACTTGGTCGTGTTCATTTTGCCTCTCATACTAGGAGACTCAGCTAGACTGGAAGATACATAGACATAGACCACAAAGACATTTATGTTAGATAGATACAAATGAGAGAAGAAAGCTTTAAACATTGTTACAATTTACACGCCATGAAGTTATAAGCGATTTTTTTATATGTTGCAGCAAGAGAGTAAAAGAGGAGGAGAGGGAAGATCTAGAGCGCCTCTACCGCATCTTTGCTGGTTGTTTGGAAACCCTGCAGGCAGAGTTCATCCGTGCAATCACATTACAATCCATCTTTCCTCTTTGGGACAGTAAGTTTGGCAGGGTTAACACACGCTCCTAACAAACAATTTCTGGGACGGGTCCAAATTAATGAACAATAATTGGTGCTCCTATACAAAGCATAAATCTTTAAAACTTTCATAGCGTTTGAACTTTGTTTATAGCGGAGGAATAGAATAATGCTCTACATGATAAATTTTAGACAAAAAGTTTTGGTAATTTTTCGCTTCATCATTGAGATGTTTCGATAATCTTCAACTTTCTAGATGAGAGATAAGACTCTGCAAATATAAAACCAACATAGGATACGGAAATTATAACATTATCAGAGCCATAATATGTGACTGGATCAATTTCATCCATTATGCTACAAACTTTCTGCTTGACGAGTTGCACTTAATTATGTTTATATTTCGCAATGCCCACAACCGACACAAACAGGAGCTCGTTTGGCTGATCTAGAAATGAATAATGATATAAGAGATTAGAGCAAACAATGAAAGCCTGAACTGATTTAATGACCCGCCTTACTCGTTTTCCAAATAATTGCCTTCTGTTCAGACCACAACTGATAAGATTTTCTCATGCTGAGAAATAGATCAAAGAGTAATGTGGTATTCAGTGGCTAAAATAGATCAATAGAAATAGCAGTAAAAGTAGCTCTAGTATAGAATTAAAGATCGATCTCCAAAAGAGGATGGCCCTGAAGTAAGTGTGTAGAGTACACTAGATCGCCTTCACTTAACAGATAATTCCAAAACTGGCTCGAGCTGTAAATAGCAGTCGAGCATGGCTACCCATTTAGACATGACGTTACTGTTCCGCCGACTGTCGATATCTACACCAAAAGATATGACGTCTTTGACATCTTACAGTCCAATTACACCTTCGAAATAAATTTTCGAAGAAGAGCTTAAACAACTTTTATCACAAGAGAAGATGATGATGATGACATTTCTACACATTCAAGTCAAAATCACAGGCCCTATCGAATGAGAGAGTATTTGTAAAATCATATCAGCTGCAGTCTGCATATTTCGTTTGAACTGCAACTTTTCACCTGTATAATTAAATATATTTAAACGATTTCCATCTTATGGTCGCCTCCCTATCTGCCATTGTTATTTTCAGCCAACGCTCATCTGATACAGACAGGCGCCTCTGAGAGTGTTTGCCTGAAGAAGTGCTTTCCACTAGAACCTTTGGATGCTTCTGCCCTCAACAGACAAATTTCAGACAATGAAGAGTTTCAAAACCTTGAAAGGTCTGTCTGTCCGTTCGTCCGTCGGTCTGCCTGTCTCTGTCTCAGTCTGTCTGTCTCTCTCTCTCTCTCTCTCTCTCTCTCTCTCTCTCTCTGTATATATACATATATATATATATATACATATATACACACGCGCGCGCATATAGACCTTATATATAAATAAGGAGGGGGCGCTGTCTTTTTTTTTCCACATAATTGTTATGAAACTTTTTGGTCAATAATATTAATAATATCTTTAAAAGATGGCTTGTGCCGAAACTCTGAAAATCTCGCGCTGACTCTGCAATGCCATATAAACGCGGGGACTTCAAATCTTTTAAATATTACAGAGAATTCATTGCGTTGCTTTAGTATTTCATGAAAGAAACCAGTGCCATTAGAGTTTATTTCTATAACGAGACTGCAAACTAGTGCTTATTATTCAAAATACTTTTTTTAAACGACATCAATTGTCATGGGTTTTTTTTTTCTCTTTCATACAATCTACAGGAAAGTATTAACCCTCCAGGAACTGTCTTACACCACAAGTCAAATGATGGATGTTAACCCTTGGGATTACAAGCCGGACACCGACCATACAAAGATCGGTATGATTTCTGACACTTGGACCAGCAACTCTGTTTGTCCATAATGGAACTTAAAAAGAATAATTGACTTTTTTCCGTAACAATGAGCTGACAACTTAATTACAGGAAATATTTATTACCATGTTTGTGCCACAGGTTCCTGAAAACATGAAGAACCTTGCTTTGAGCAAAGGACATTGCTGCTAAACAGAACGAGCAAAAAAAAAGCTTATTGTAGACGACGCTTTTGATGACACTATACTTTGATTTTATTCCAATTTCCCATGACTGCAGCAAAAACCTACTTGTATTTGACCGTTCCAATGTCATTGACTATTTGCATGTGTGAATGAGTGATTTATTAATTAGTTGTTTGTTTAATTGATGGTGTAGAACATCCTAAGTTTGATTTTATCAAGTTCTGACCACTTCCTCACCTCTAAAACAACATCTTTTCAGATCTGGTAAGCTAAACTCCGAGTTGTTCGATGTGTATGAAGACCTAATAAAATGAAACTGAGAATGTAGAACATCAATCAATAAAACAAACAACCATTTAATCAATTACTCAACCAATAACTTAATAAATAATCAGCAAATCAAGAGTGTAATAGATTATGTTCCCTCATCTTTGTGGTATTTCATTTGTTCAAACTGCAGGAAAATTAGCTTGTAATTTAGTTTTAAGTTAAAGAAGAGCGATCACAGCATTTATACAGCCTCTCTGTTTAAACCAAATTTCTAAGCTGGGCATCTTTAAGTAGACGAATATATTATCCTCGAGTTCCACTTGCGATAATCTAACCTGAAATGGAGAGAATGAGTCACCTTAGCCTTAGCAACGTTTAGTTAGTGATTCTCAACAATATTTATTTGTTATCGCACTTATATGAGAAAAGTATTCCAAGTGCACAACTAAGGACAATCTTGCTCTGAATGGGCATCAAGAGGTGCAAGTGTAACTAACAACCTTTACGGCTGATCAGAAGCGATAAAGCCTGGTAAATCAGGGTCATCTTGTCCTCGGACTGTTTAGAACCTGAAGTGAGATCAAATTTTTACTCACTTTCACGAAAGTTTTGATAGACTTCGTATCAATTTAATTATAGAGAACTAACTCAAAACTCTCATCTCGCACTTTATTTCCTTGTCCCGCAGATGTAGAAACGTCGGAGATGGAGCCTGAGGACCCCCCTGCAGCCCCAGCAAACAACGTCCATGTATGTATGCCATTGACCTGCCTTAGGAACCACACGGTTTATTATGTAAGCGGTCTGGACATTCACATTGTACCTTTGGCTCGATGTACTGTGTCCCAGCACGCTTCAGGCTTGTCCAATTATCTACATATCAATAGACTTGACAACATGCTGAATATGGGGACATTCAGAAAATTGAAGTAAAAGATAACTAGGTTTCCGGTATATATTTATGTTATAAATAAAAAACAGCCGATGCTTAAAATCTGGGGTTATAACTATAGGTAAAACGACGTTGTCTTCTAACAGCAAGAGTCGATAGGTCCAAAGAGCAGTGAAAGGTGCAAACAAGTTACCGGAGAATCAACAACATGTTCGGAACTTAAGTCTTTCAACAGCTAGGATGCTGTGGCAACATTTCATTTAATCGAAGTCTTTGTTAATTTTAGACATAATTTCATTTAGATTATATGGATGCCGCAATTGTATGAGATGACATTTATAATTGATTTAAAAATTGAGATAGAGCATTACAGAAAAATCAATGTCTCAAGTATTTTTGTCTGAACGCATCAGTTGTTCTTTAAAGAAATAATTTGATAACCGCCAGAGGCCTCTCAAAATTCTCGTGACTTACTGAGCGCCTGCTATTTAGAGAGAGCATTTAGTTGTTTGAACATAAGCAGACGTTTTATGTACGTCTTGGGAAAATAATTATACGTCCTAAACGTTTGACGTCATGCAAAGGAATGGAACTTTAAAAATAATTCTGGCTCAATTCCTAAACAAAACTACTACAGAGTTATTCCGTTGGTTCATGCCATATTCGGATTATAGGTGTAGGGGAAGTTAGAAGTTTCAGTTACATTTAGGGAGATATATTTTACAGGTGTAAGAACTACATCTCTATGTGAAGATAACACATCTGTATGATGGTAAATATATAGATAAAAAAAAAGGATGAAATAAACAATAAGACATTGTAGAGGGTGATATCTGTAATCCGCTCTTGCCTAAGAATACCGCAGTTTACTTAAAAGTAATCGTTCTTTATACTATTTTTATTTTTACGAATCAATACGGCGTTTGATATTTGCGAGAGAAAAATGAAAATGACTCTATATAGTGCTTTTTAAACCTAAATTGAGAACTCAGCTCTAAATTGTTTCGATAATGTTTAGATTAGATGTCAGGCTAAACCTTTTTGACACAGTGACTAAAAAGTCACGAGGGTAGGCCAACTGAAGTATTATCGACTGTTATATCGGTACGCGTGATCCACAGGGCATAGCAATGAGGCAGTTGCCGTGGTCCTCACTGCGGAGCTGTGGCTAGTATTCATTGGCGCAAATCCCCCTACTACAGAGTTATTCCGTTGGTTCATGCCATATCCGGAATATAATTGTAGGGGAAGTTAGAAGTTTCAGTTACATTTAGGGAGATATATTTTACAGGTGTAAGAACTACATCTCTATGTGAAGATAGCTCATTGTTCAGTTGAGCTGTCGATTAAACTGACTTATTAGATATGGTATTCGAAAAGTGAGTAATGACTTCTGACTTTTATAATTGCAAACCAAGCTACGTTTAACAACGATATTATCAGTCAGCAAAGCTTCTTTACAGATACGTAGTTGTAAGATAATCCGAATCAGTTCTTGAAATAGGTTTGTGTCCAAAGTAACCATACAGGCTCTTTTATACTGTGCAAAGCAGATGTCCAAATATTTCGTTGTCTCCATTACAGGCCTGATTCGCTTTGTAACTTTCACGTTTTCGTAACGCTTTTGTAATCTTTTATATCTCTGTCGTTTCTGTCTTAGAAAATTAATGACCCGAGAAACGCTCTTCTTTAACTGATCTAAATAATGCATTTAATCGACACATCTCGAAATTTAATTGTTTCTTTGCATCAAGTGCTTAAAATCGCTTATTAGAAATTCAAATTATATGAAAATATATTTTGACATCTTTTCTTTGCAAATCACTTCGTTTGCCAGTTTTCTTCCAGGTTAAGTGATAAATTGGTGGATATAGGCTTACTCCACGGACGCATATCTCACTTGGAATACATAGAATTTGAACCATATACCTTATCCAAACTAGAAGAAAACCCCGCAAAAAATCTTTGCTCACTCTACTGTCGGCTGAATTTTCACTATAATTTAAGTCTGTGGTAAACCATGAGGCTTTCTCACAGCTTCTTAGCTTGATCTTTTGGCTTCTTTTCATTTTGAGAATGTAGGGGCCACGCAGCACTTTTTTAGAATAGCTTAACTCAAACAGACTTAGATTTCTCCGCCGCGCTGATAATAATTATGTCAGAGAGCACCAGCACCTACGCAACTTCTATACAGTTAACATCTTACACAGCACCTACCGAGCCTTACATTTTTATCCATCGTTCTTTTTTTTCTTGTTGCATGTCTTGTATCCAACCCTCCAGATAAAAGTTCATGCCACTATATTCTATCTACTATACATGTGGGAGAGACATATCTTTTTGTTGTTTTTACTTATTTTTTCTTTATAAGTTCTAAATCATTTAGGCTCAGTTCGCGTTTGATGGAATTATCAATTTTCCCTCTGTTACACGATGGGTATATTACGTTACCGTGAGAAGAAAATATAAAAAAAAAATGAAACGTTATCGACGTATTGGTTCTAAAAGCTCGGCTCTACTTTAACTAGGGTTTGAGGGGCTCATGGCAAAAGTTTTGTTCTCTTGCTAAGGACAATCACTCAGTAATATTCAACTTTGCTATAAAAAGGAATGAGTTACACGTAAATATAAGGTTGCTCTACACTGAATCTTATATACACTGGTACAATGTTATGAGGCTTAAAGTTAAGTCGATAAAACTGGCTTCGCCAGAAAACAAGATAAGGAAAAAAATGTAAGACCTGCCTTAATGTAGACCCATGTCTAAGCTAAAATTTCAATTCAGTTTTTGATAGGCATGCATCAAACACAACATAATTATTATGATGATGACTATGGGCCTTTGTAACAAATGAAAAAAAAAGTTTTCTTCTCAAAATCATCAAAATTTTATTCTAGTGTCAAATCCTTATTAAGTCTTGCTGGCTTCCATAAAAATTTGGCGTAAACATTTTATGGAAGACTGATTGGTAGCATATCTGGATCATACTTCATTTATGGAATAGACATACCTAGTTTCCTATATGCTATTTAAAAAAAGAGGGTTTTTTTTTTAAATGACACCCTGTTCAAAATCAGAAGCAAATTAAAAAAAAAGTCCCTATTACTACTTTGTTGCAGAATAATTTAGTCCCAATACAATTTGCATATTTCATGTTTATAACATATAAATACAGTTGCTTCACGTGCTAGCAAAAAAATTGAGCAGTAACAAACAACTGTTACGGCGCAAATTCAACGACCTTGGATTACGTGACATTGCACTGTAACCTTTTCAGAGAAAGTAACGATTCGCATCTTTCCAGACATCGCAAGCAACACTAGTTGCTTGTAACGTCAGGGCATTTTGTTTACTGGTGTAACGAGCTGCGAATTACTTCTTGCATACATAGGCATTTCGAGACTGGTAAATTCAATTTCCAAATGGCATGAAGATAATACGGGATATCGGCTAATTCTGTTCTTTCCAAATCTATTTTTAGATCCTTTCGAACGCCTGTGAGAAGGCTATGAATTCACGCAAAAAAGTGCCTTAAGGTGCCCTGCCTTGCGGGAATTCACATCTGCCCATTTATCAAAACCTATCAAATTATGATGTGTAAAAGAGATCTGTAAATTGATTTGGACTATCCATTATTAGCTAGTTATTCTTATTGATATAACTCCATTTTACACACTGAGGGTAGTTTAAACTTTCAAACTTGTACAAGTATCTATACTTTAGAAAAAAATTAATTAACTGGTTCATTATTTTCACCAACTTAATTGTTTTGCCCTGTTATTCACCATGTATCTGAATTTTTAAATGAATTAGGTCTCAACATTATACGTGTGTTCGGCAAACGACTGCTTGGGTTTTGTTTGGGAACAGGTATTTAGAATCAAGTTCAAATTAAAGTATAAATTCATTTTGATGCCAAGATGGTAAGCGATTTCAATGCCGAGCTTAGGTGTAAGTCTTTGCTAGCACCACTTACGTCGCCGATATTCTTGTGTAAGATTTGATTTGTTTATTACGGTATTGCGTTCTCAGGTCAACACAGGTGCCAGAGACTCTGGAGGGAGGCGCCAGCGAAAATGTGTGATATGGACGGTAGCTCTAAGTCTCGGGATATCTATTGTTATAGCAGGGGTACTCGGTCTCATCTTTGCCTTTGCTAATGAGAATGAAGAGAAATAACACCAGTAGAACGATCCACTCACTTCAGCAGCGACTTTGCGACCGGACGTGACGTGTTGCGCTTGAAACACCCACACGCGAACTCGGAGACCTGTTGACCAGTGTGCCGTCCATGACATTCAGAGACCCAAGTTGCTTTCAGTTGGATTCAGTTCCAATGTGTCATGCTCTCCAGTAACTGATTCATATAACTTACTGTGGACTGGTACAGCTTCTACCTTCCACTAGGTGCCAGAATGCCAAATTATAGATGAGGGTCTCATAAAAATCAAGACAACGAATCTACAAAACCAATATTTTGGGCCTGAAATGATGGAGAATAACGTGTAGTTTTATAAAGAAAGACATAATCCTATACATATCTCCAAGAGAAAAAACCAGAGAGACAAAAGTAACGAAAGTAGTATGTGCTCGAATCAGTAGGTAAGAGAAAGAGAGAAAAAGAGAGAGAGAGAGAGAGAGAGAGAGAGAGAGAGAGAGAGAGAGAGAGAGAGAGAGAGAGAGAGAGAGAGAGAGAGAGAGAGAGAGAGAGAGAGAGAGAGAGAGAGAGAGAGATGTAGAAAGGGAATAAAGGTAAAAAATGAGGAAAGAGATTTTAAAACGAGAGGAGCTATAGACTGGAGGTATTAAAAAAGCATGTATGACATCTACAATCTATCACTTTTAATAGTGCGACACTGGAAATATGATGGATATTTTTGACACACTATACTAATACACTCTACCCAATCTACGCACAGAATCACTGCACTCTGAGAGCATTTCCACTATCCACAGCAGTGGAAGAAAGATTTATTGTGTTGTGTTTTAAAACCATAACCATACCAATACTGCCTTGAGCTTAATATTGTTCAACTAAATCAAAAGTGGAAAGACTGCAGCCAAACTAGCTACCTTAATGATTTTCCACTGTAAGAGAACGGTTATCTTAAGCTCGGACTCCAGGAAGAAAATTGCTGGCTGTTTGAGCGAATTGTCTCCACCAAACTGTATAATCTTTATGGTTAAAATCGTTTATACCTAGTTTAACCAAATAAATTTTATATTCTTTCTCTAAAAGTTCATGCCTCCTTTTTTTTGCATAAAGGAATTTCCCAAGTGATCTCTGAACTTGAAATAATCTTTCTTTCAATCGCGTTTGAACCAAGCATACTTTCTCCCTTTGAGATAAGTAAAAACGAAAACATTTATTTGAAAATACTCCACAACGTTTCCTACTGTAAGCTGACCTTGCCAATTATTCTTGAACAGAGATTGGTCAACGAAAATTTACAGAAGTTTATTTATTAATTTACTTGTTTGTTAGAGATGACCTATTATGAACTTTCTGACACAGTGGTAATCATAACGGTAAAATGAAATACCCTGCAAGGTTTGGAAATATAAAGTCTCTTAGAGAGACTTGAGTATGATTTCATTTTTTTTTTTATTTTCTCGCACTAAAGAGCTTGTGGGACCTGAAATATTGTGTACGAATGACGAGCAGTAAATTGGTCTTCATCATCATGCATCATCATCATCGTCGGTATCAGTAAAATCACAACCCTCACATGCATCATCAGCTTCTTCTTTTCTTCAGAGAAAAAAAATGAAAAGAAAACGGAAAAAGAAGAAGAAGAAGAAGAAGAAGAAGAAGAAGAAGAAGAAGAAGAAGAAGAAGAAGAAGAAGAAGAAGAAGAAGAAGAAGAAGAAGAAGAAGAAGAAGAAGAAAAGAATGAGTTGTGAGAGCAAGAGTTACGAGGAAGAGTGGCAGTGGCAGCAGCAGTAGTAACAGAACAGTATTGATTAATGAGCATCTTACAGCGCTTAATTCATCCACATCCGGCTCTATTTTTGTAATTTCATTTATCTAAGTTCGCTGTTAAATTTGTCATATGTCACAAATGTCTAACTATACAAAAAAACTTCATGCAACTATTTATGATCAACACAGTATTCAAGCTTTATTACTGTGTCTGTAATAATGTTTAGGATTCAAGGAACGGTGAAAGTTTAAAACTTTGAACTAATCATCTTCCTAGTCGATTATTCTCTCAGTTTATAGTTGTTTCCATTTTGTTTATGCATGAAACAGATTTCTTTAATTTAAATCTAATACATCTATATCTCTATAGCCCGTTTATGTGATGATTGTAGATCTGTATGGTCTATAGCTAGCTTCTCAGATTCTAAACTCAGATGACAAGGAAAGTATAGTAATTTTTGCTCAATCAACGTTTTTGTTGTGAGTAATTTATTTTCTTTGAAAATAATAACTTTTAGTTTTGTGGTTTGCGAAATGATATTTCATTTGCAGGCTATATCAAACATCAATGATGATAATAAGGCTGGTTGAATGTAACTAATCTAAGCCAAATATAAAGCGGTTAACAATTAATACGGGTATTGGGTAAGGGGGGAAAGGTAAGGGGAGGGGGTGGGTGCGGTGGATAGATACGATAAGATACTACTACTACTACTACTACTACTACTACTACTACTACTACTACTACTACTACTACTACTACTACTACTACTACTACTACTACTACTACTACTACAGCTGCTACTACTACTACTACTACTACTACTACTACTACTTCTACTACTACTTCTACTACTACTACTACTACACCATTACTACTACTACTACTACTACTACTACTACTACTACTACTACTACTACTACTACTACTACTACTACTACTACTACTTTTACAACTGCTACTACTACTACTACTACTACTACTACTACTACTACTACTACTACTACTACTACTACTACTACTACTACCACTTCTACTACTACTGCTGCTGCTGCTGTTGCTGCTACTACTACTACAACTGCCACTACTACTACTACTACTACTACTACTACTACTACTACTACTACTACTACTACTACTACTTCTACAACAACAACTATTATGGCCACTGCTACGTCTTCTACCACAAATTCCTTCATTACCAAAAGTACTAATTATATGATTGCAACTACAGTTAGTCACAATGCATTACTATCATCATTATCATCTTCAGAAAATAAAACTTTGTATTTCTTTTCCTGTTGAAATTCATCATTTATATCATATTTATTCAATCATGCACAAGAATCATTTCAATCATGTTTATAAAGTTGAGAAGGTTATAAAATGACTATTAAATGCTTTCATTGCAACTCTTTCAACAGCTATGAAAAATTTTAAGCTGAGTATTTTTAACATGATATGTTTTATTATTTATAAAAGCTAAGCATCGAAGTAAAGGGGAAAATAGTTTGATTTCTATAATGGTTTACATCCGTATTTATGTGTACTTTTTATTTATTTTTTTATTTATTTATTCATTTAGGTTTTTTTCTATTTTATCGCTTTTCATTTTTCTGCTCTTTCAAGGCAATATGTTGTTGTTTTTTTAATAAATTACTTAGTATTATCCAAAAAGTACAGTTTAGCTCGAAAAAGATGGTATGTTCTTGTAACGGTTTTTAGTTTTGGGTAAATTTATAAGTAGTCAGCTTTGTATGACACCTACAGTGCTTGTAATAATGGTATTTTACATTTGCTCTATGATGTTTTAAACATCTTCTATGTCATTTTCCTGTGCAAGCGTCTACGATTTGAGTCACTCAAATCATTTGTAAACTTTCATAGAACAAATAAGTATATGGGACAAAAACATTGTGACTGAATTGCTTTAAATTTGTAAAAACAAAATGATTGGTGTGTTATAGGAGCAAACAAACGTATGCTGAATTATTTCTTTGATCGCACACCAACATCCATCTCTTTTCATATCTCTCTCTCTCTCTCTCTCTCTCTCTCTCTCTCTCTCTCTCTCTCTCTCTCTCTCTCTCCCTTTCTCTCTCTCTTGCTCTCTCTCTTTCTATCTCTCTATTTTCTCTAGCTCTCTGTGCTCTTTCAATGAATGTCTCTCTCCTTCATATATATATATATATATATATATATATATATATATATATAAATCCTGAGAATCTGCACTCACACTTCACATAAATATTAAGTTACTGCCGGTTTATTTCTTATGCACATGGGGTTCATGACTCTACATGAATATCCGTTTATTTTTTTTTTTTCAGATCTTTTCTTTCTTTTTTTTTTTAATTTAAAGGCTGAGTGAATTATGCATAAATTATTAGTGAGTAAATCAACGGTTTATAGAACATGACATTATGTTACGTATGCAATGTTGTGATAAAACACATGATTTATTATATGGAACTCACAATTTCACCCTCTAAATGGAAGATTTTCATTTGTTGATGTTAAATCTGCCTAAAACTTACATAGATGCAAAAATGGTCATTAAAATTTTTTGTCGTTTAGTCTCATTGAGTTTGGACTTTGCATTACATTCGTTTTTGTCATCAGATGTTGTAGTCCTGATATTTGCACAAAGTTACTTTTATTGTCATTTGGCCCGGATAAAGTGCTAAAATTGATGTTCAAATACCGTGAAAAAGAGGGTCTCAATGAAAATGCGGGGTCAATGGAATTAGAAAGAGGGAGGGGCGGGGGTAAAGGGAGAAATAAAAGAGAGGATACATAAGACAAAAAAGGCTTGTGAGACAGACAAACTTGATATAGACACAGGAGGAGAAACTGAGAGGTATATTTGTTTATAGGTGAGCTTATAAATCGTATCCACCCAAAAACTAAACTTATCTTTATATGTTTCTTATTGCTTTTGTTTTGTTTGTTTCTTTTTTAAACTGATGTATCTTTTTTTCTTTAAAATCCAAGACCGCAATTTATTCTGGGGATAAGAAGAAGGCCTTAGTGAGTACTGCATGCCGAGTTTGAAGGTCTTCTGCGATTCGCATATTCAAGATGCAACTTTTTAAAAACGAGTATGAGTGTGTAGAGAATAATCTGAGATCACTAGAGGTCATGTATTCTTATTTTACAGCACCTACAGCATTAGATCAAATCGCGAGTTTTATCTAAACGCCCAACAAGGGCAAAATCGTCCTATGTCGACAATCATAATCATTTTACTGAAAATAAAATTTTTCTTCAGCGACTATGAACAATTTATAATTGTTGTTCAAAAAAAGTAGGCTTTGCTTAAGAAACAAGACTGCATGACGTTTTTCTTTGAACTAGATATGATAGAACAATATCAAATTAAAACTCAGCAGAGTGATTTTAGGCATCTCGTATTGAAAGTTGAAATCTTTATTAATTTTGATTAAAATGTGTGAATTATGGTAATAAATACAATAATGAAGTGGAAAGTGAATGTATGGGTGTTTATATATATATATATATATATATATATATATATATATATATATATATATATGTAGTTTGAAGATAAGTTGGAATATTAGATAAGAGTGCTCAACTGTAGGAGCTTTCCATAGATATATAAGATCTGACTTTAAATTCTCTTCATATGACTCTGGTGTTTCAATTTAAGGTAAGATCTTCTATATCTATCTGTATATACATATAATATAGCTGTCTAATGTTAATTATTGTCCACATAAGGCAAAAAAATGCTTTATGTGAACAGAACTGATGGCAACTAAATTTTACTTTCGTTAACCATCTTGCACATTATTGCTAGAGAGTACAATTGAAAACAAATATGGAATACATAAGTTCCAAGACTTATTGAATAATTTAAGAAGAATCATCTTTGATTTTTAAACAATCAATTCAACGACAGTACTGAAGCTTAAAAAAATTGCAAAGACATTATCAGAAACAGGATCAATAAATCGTTCAGCAGTCAGTAAAAGTTTTTTTTATAATGAACTCCTCAATGTTTAGTTGGGCTGACTGTGAAAGTTCATAACATTTTCTTTTTCTTGCAGCTGCATCTTCTTGACGTACATTGTGTGTTGCATAGAAATTTTACGAACCATTGTCCACCTGTAGTCTTTGCTGTTATCATCTATCTGCATCAAGATTCACGGGAATACATCCAATCAGGTTTCTGTTTCTCCCCCCCCCTCTCTCTCTCTCTTTCTCTCTCTCTCTCTCTCTCTCTCTCTCTCTCTCTATCTATCTATCTATCTATCTATCTCTTTCAGCTTGGGGAGGATACAGCCTCCAACATCTTCCGTATCGGTTCCTCTCATCTTTTGTTACTGTCGGTGCTTCATTTCTTTAGCTGTGCTGTCACGGATCAACCCTCATTACTTCTGTATCAGTCTGTTTCTGTCTCATATTCTTTTGCTGTCGCTGCTTCTTTCTATATGCTGACACGAGCACATTGGTCCCCTACCCCCTCTGCCTTACTTCTGTATCTGTTCCTGTCTCATAATATTCTTTTGCTGTCGCTGCTTCTTTCTATATGCTGACACGAGCACATTGGTCCCCTACCCCCTCTGCCTTACTTCTGTATCTGTTCCTGTCTCATAATATTCTTTTGCTGTCGCTGCTTTCTTCTATATGCTGACACGAGCACATTGGTCCCCTACCCCCTCTGCCTTACTTCTGTATCTGTTCCTGTCTCATAATATTCTTTTGCTGTCGCTGCTTTCTTCTATATGCTGACACGAACACATTCGTCCCCTACCCCCTCTCCCTTACATCTGTATCTGTTCCTGTCTCATAATCTTCTATATGCTGACACGAACACATTCTTCCTTTACCCCCTCTGCCTTACTTCTGTATCTGTTCCTGTCTCATATTCTTTTGCTGTCGCTGCTTCCTTCGATATGCTGACACGAACACATTCGTCCCCTACCCCCTCTCCCTTACTTCTGTATGTTTCAAGTTATTTTGCCAGTACAGGTATTTTACAGTGGACGTATTTTCACAGAATAGATCAATTTAATCCAATTTGTTTCTCGACGACTGATACGGTATTGACTTGCCATTGAACAAGCTTGAGGCCCACTGATTATCTCAAATTAAAAAGAAAAAAAAAATCACTAGAACTTGAAATAAGACAGTCTTGTGTGACGGCAATGCTACCGCCTTCCGTCTTGTGACCAGGCAAAATGACTGTGCCTAATCTGAAAGACTTGATTAAAGCGAACAGTTGACCAGCATTTTGCCTAATTCAAGCAATGAGCGATTCGTCTGCTAAAATAATGTGTACATTATCCGCATTGAGCATTACATAAACAGGTCTTTTATTTCCAGTAAGTAAAATGTGTAAAGTGCTCAACATGTCATGAGGAGGTCTATATTATACATCATGAGTTTCAGATGAGAGCGATGACCATGTTCACGACGAAAGATAAAATCAGAACATAGAGAGAGTAAAACAATCAGAATAAGGAGAACGAACTTTTTATTCAAGGAACAATCAAATCCAAGCACTGGGAAATGCACAAATGTTATATCGGAGTAAAAAACTAATCGAATGGCCCTCTTTGTGTTTGCCACTGCCTGGTTTCTTTTTTTTCTTTCATTCTATTCTTTATTCTCTGTCCCCTTCCCCCTACCCTCTCTCTCTCTCTCTCTCTCTCTCTCTCTCTCTCTCTCTCTCTCTCTCTCTCTCTCTCTCTCTCTCTCTCTCTCTTCCCCTCTCTCTATCTCTCTGAATTTTCCTCATTCTCATATCTATTCATTTTCTCCTTCGCTCTCAATCGGTGACTTTTTATTTATCTTTTTCTTTACAATTTTCTTTGTCTCTGCCTTTCTGTCTGTCTGTTTGTCTGTCTGTCTGTCTGTCTGTCTGTCTGTCTGTCTGTCTGTCTGTCTGTCTGTCTGTCTCTCTCTCTCTCTCTCTCTCTCTCTCTCTCTCTCTCTCTCTCTCTCTCTCTCTCTCTCTCTCTCTCCATCAGGCTACCATTCATTTTGTCTACCTTGATCCACCCCATTCTTTTTTTCAGGTTTAACAAGAGATGTTATAGTGTGTCTAATTAGAGCATTTATCAGTATGTTAGAAACACCAAAGATTCAAATTCAGTGATTTTTATCTTTTCTGCACAGTCCACTCTTTCGATGCCTGTACTATTCGAATCCGTAAAGCAGAATTGTAAAGAAATCAAAACAGTTACAAACGCTTTCTTCATTTAAAAGGCATGGTCAATAACGAATGTATCAAAATTTTTTTGCATATTAAGTACACTCCTACTTTTACGATGACATTGTCATTAAATAAGACTTATAGGCAAATGATCATCTATCTATCTATCTGTCCTTCTAACTATTTGTCCAATATCATAAGAAATGAATCAGTTAATCATACCTTAAATTAAACTATTCTTCAATTTAATATTTTCATCAATACATACTACATATACAATTATGTCCTTATCTCTCTAAATCACACATGCAATCACATATCAGATGATATTGAAATGAAACATGAAGAAATTCAGTTTGAAAATTAATTGAATTCATATTCTAAATTAAAATTAGCCGGAAGAAGTTTGAACTAATTTTTCTCTGCTAATTGATGGTCATATCTGGTTTGAAAGGTGGATAAATCTATGAACGTTTATGCTCTTTATTTTTAATGAGACGTTTTAATCTTAACATAAAAAAAATAAATACCATGCAGATGTATGGGAAGCAAAACGATAATTTGGTCAAATGAACAAAAAATGTTGATGTAAAAGAATACTATTTCCAAGGTTATTTAATTGGGCATGTCTTGGATTAATTTATACGGCGGTGTCCCAGGGTAAGGCTCTATCTCAATGAACCTTAGTAGGGGGATGAGCCGAGACTCAATTTTTAAGGCGCCTGAACGGTCTGAGCTTAATCTTCTTAGCAAATCTTTAGAAGACCAAGAAAATTCCTAACTAATCTAATTTACAGGATCTGTAATTCGCAATGTGTTCCGTAAATCAAATAAATCATTTCCAAATTATTGCCCAATGTTCATTTAATTACAGGATTAACCATTCCGCCAGTTAAACGTTGTATTTTGGCTATAATAACGCGGTAGTTCAAGCTCATAAAACATCTTTTTCAATATACACAAACTAACCCATAGCATTTTATTTTGTTATTGCATGCAGTTAGAAAATGCAACTAACATTTCTAGTTATGTCTTTGTTTTTAGAATTCACTTTCACTAAAATTCGTAAAATATATAGTTCTCTACTACCCTACTCGTCCATATCGAAATCCTGTGTATGAAGTAATAAAGTCTTGGAATGAATGACCGGGGTGGCGGCTTGGAATAAAGTTATCATACTTAAGTTTAGTAATAAGCCTCATGGTAAGTGAACTTAACCCCAAAAAAATTATCATCTGCATCAAAATGATCCAATGAAAAAACTAAGAGAAACAGGGGTGAAGGCTCCACAACTGACACCTTCTATTAAACAAAACGTGCATTGCATAATCAAAATCAGATGCTAACACAAGTAAGTTTTGACAGTGCTATAAGCCTCATGGGATCCAGTTCAACAATATCCCATCGAGAGAAATAGTTCTAAAAAAGATTTAAAAGTAACTGAAATAATCTGGGGGTGAATCATTACTATACAATGCACGTTTTCATGCTGACATCGTCCAGCTAAGCCTAGATGCTGCCTCAATTATCGTGGGTAATAAAGTTAACTCGAAACTAGTGTGTTCGACACAAATCTTAAGAAATTCATCTGAATATCTCAATTCCTAAACATGCATGGCAATCTTGCTTTAAAAGTAAGATGTTTATTACCTGAGCAACATTCTTAATTTTTTTTTTTGCAAAGCTCAGTAAAACTGTGAAAAAAAAACTACTAATGAACAGATGAGTGTACAATTCTTTCTCATTAAATTATTTTTCACATCGTGTGCCTTACGATTTGAGATAATCTATTTTCGCTGTTTATTCGACAACGACCGGTTACACTGTCCGGCAAATCTTATTTTTTTCACCATCTGGTCAGTGTGAAAAAATAGTATCTTCATCTGTTCAATTTGTTCAGCTGCACCTTCATCAGGTCAATTTGTTCAGCAGTAGCTTAATCGGGTTAATGTGTTCAGCAGCACCTTTATCTGTTCAATTTGTTCAGCAGCATTTTCATCTGTCAATTTGTTCAGAAGCACTTTCATCTGGTCAATGTTTTCAATAGTACCTTCATCAGATCAATGTTTTCAATAGTACCTTCATCAGGTCAATGTTTTCAGTAGTATCTTCATCAGATCAATGTTTTCAGTAGTACCTTCATCAGATCAATATTTTTTCAATAGTACCTTCATCAGGTGAATATTTTCAATAGTATCTTCATCAGGTAATTGTTTTCAGGTGTAACTTCATCAGGTCAATGTTTTTTAAATAGTACCTTCATCTGGTCAATGTTTTCAGAGTAACTTCATTTGGCCATACTTAATCTGGTCAAAGTGTTCAGCAGTACTTTCATCTGTGAGAGTGCTCAGCTGTACCTTCATCCGGTCAGTGATCTCACAGTACCTTCATCTGGCCAAAGTGTTCAACAGTGCTTTCATTTGTGAAATGTGCTCAGCTGTACCTTCATCTGGTCAGTGATCTCACAGTACCTTCATCTGGCCAAAGTGTTCAGCAGTGCTTTCATCTGTGAAATGTGTTCAGCTGTACCTTCATCTGGTTCAGCTGCTTTGTTTTCACAAGAGTAAGACAGAGAAGGTCTTAAAACTTGTTTGACTTTCAAGTTTAGATCTAATTTACCCAACTTGCGAATTTTCTTGAGTCTCATCGTCATCGTGTCTTAAAAAAAGAAATGAAAGAAAAATAAGCTTTATCTACCAGGGTTTGCACTGAAAAACTTGACAATTTTTCATC
>JAWDGP010001658.1:52500-227500 GCA_033675545.1 Elysia crispata | reverse complement strand
TGAAGATCAAGCAGATTCATGATTCTTCAGTTTAAAGCTTTATAATTATGTTTTGGCAAATCAGCTTTGTCAGCGACACTAATGGTGGCCATTTATTTTCAAGCTTAACTGGTATCAACTGCATATTGCTGATTAGATACAGTTCAGAGGGATTAAGAGAGATATCTGCCGGAACTTGTAATTAGGGGTAATTTACAAGCGATTCATTTGACTTTGATAAATATTTGACAAGCACAAAGTGTAACATTTAGAAAAAACATGTGTAACTATCTCTGTTCTAATGTCAGCAAAGGCTTAAGAAATGGAGATATAAGTCTAAACCAGTGCTGATTTTGTGTTAGTTTAACGCAAATTTTCGTCGGATCATAATTTCTTTCTTTAATTATTAGAAACTTTTTAAATACTAAAAAGATATCCGCCTACTAAGACTGGCTGGAATTTTAGAATATTATCTTTATTCTTGTTATTTTCGGCTTAACAAAATGAACATTGGGCGAGGATGATTTTGCCTGTAACTGAGAGAAGCCTGCACAGATTGTAGGTGATCATATAATCATACTACTGCAGGCTAGGATGTGTAATCGGTCGAACATGTTTGGCTCTCCTTTCTATCGTCAATACAATATTTGGAGTTGAAACTGGGAATTAATAGGATAGTGAAAAGATCGCTTTCGATTCAGGTCTGTGTTTGTCACACACTGTCCTAGTTAGGCGATGGCGAATACAACAGTTCAACAATGTTCAGCTGAACAAGAAGTTATTATGATGGCGATTCGTCTCACATTGCTAACTGCTTTCGCGTGCTAGGAATGTTATGTCATAGGTGATTTTCTTAAAAGTGAGATTTCAATGTTTGGTTGGTTTAGCGACGAGAATAATCGGAGGATGACCAGAACAATGAAAATTTTTGAAATATCTAAACAAGGGCAAACAGTAGGCCTGTGATTATTAGGCCAATTTCTAATTTGTAAACTTTAAATTTGCAAAAGATAACTATTTCACCATCGAAACTGAACTGAAAGAATCATATTAAGTTTGAAAGTAAATCCGCAATCAATGTTTGTTGTCCAATCCTTTGTTTTAGTCTATCTAATTCTTCCAAATTCCTGCTACGGAAACTCGGTTTCACTAGCACAGCAACGTTAGACCAATGGTAGTGGTTGGTAAAGCTTTAATCTCTATGGCTTGCAACGCTGGCATGTCTAGAACGCAGAATAGCATGTGACCACAGTACTTGTCACCAGCTGGTATCAACATCTACAGTCGAAAAGACAAACCTTCTATGAACAACCAGGTCAACTAAACTTTATGATGGATGCCGTGAAAAAAGTGACTGACCACAACTCGAAGGCATAGCCTTTGAACAATAAACTCACTCCTACAGTTTCATTGACATTGATTGCTGCACTAAGAGCATTTTGTAGGGTTAATGGTATCATACTATATTTGAGACCCAGTAAAGATGTACAACATAAACGTTGAAAAAGCACAAAATATAAAGTTAATTGACAAAAAAGAAAAACAATGTATTTAAAAACTAAACATTAAATAAATTTTGAAGATTCTCAACCTGTAGAAAGAAAAAGAGACAGATACACACAGAGAGTGAGTGAGAGAAAGAGAGAAAAAGAGAGTGAGAGGGAAAGAGAGAGAGAGAGAGAGAGAGAGAGAGAGAGAGAGAGAGAGAGAGAGAGAGAGAGAGAGAGAGAGAGAGAGAGAGAGAGAGAGAGAGAGAGAGAGAGCAATGGTTTTCACATGATTCGTTTGCCTGTTTGGTTGTTTGCAATAGACTGATCATCCTCAATATAGTGATTTCACTTTGTCTTTTTCTGCACAGCAAAAAAGTCCTCGCCGAGCATGGCGGAAATGTAAAGATAATGCTCCAAATGGCAGCAAACAAGCTCTCACCGGGCATGGCGGAACTGTAAAGATGAGGCTCCAAATGGCAGCAAACAAGCTCTCGCCGAGCATGGCGGAAAGGTAAAAAAGAGGCTCCAAATGGCAGTAAACAAGCTCTCGCCGGGCATGGCGGAAATGTAAAGATGAGGCTCCAAATGGCAGTAAACAAGCTCTCGCCGGGCATGGCGGAAATGTAAAGATGAGGCTCCAAATGGCAGCAAAGAAGCTCTCGCCGGGCATGGCGGAAATGTAAAGATAATGCTCCAAATGGCAGCAAACAAGCTCTCACCGGGCATGGCGGAAAGGTAAAGTCGAGGCTCCAAATGGCAGCAAAGAAGCTCCCGCCGGGCATAGCGGAAATGTAAAGATGAGGCTCCAAATGGCAGTAAACAAGCTCTCGCCGGGCATGGCGGAAATGTAAAGATGAGGCTTCAAATGGCAGTAAACAAGCTCTCGCCGGACATAGCGGAAATGTAAAGATGAGGCTCCAAATGGCAGCAAAGAAGTTCTCGCCGGGCATGGCGGAAATGTAAAAATGAGGCTCCAAATGGCAGCAAACAAGCTCTCGCCGGGCATGGCGGAAATGTAAAGATGAGGCTCCAAATGGCAGTAAACAAGCTCTCGCCGGGCATGGCGGAAATGTAAAGATGAGGCTCCAAATGGCAGCAAAGAAGTTCTCGCCGGGCATGGAGGAAATATAAAAATGAGGCTCCAAATGGCAGCAAACAAGCTCTCGCCGGGCATGGCAGAAATGTAAAGTTGAGGCTCCAAATGGCAGAAAAAAAAGCTCTCGCCGGGCATGGCGGAAATGTAAAGTTGAGGCTTCAAATGGCGGTAAACAAGCTCTCGCCGGGCATGGCGGAAATGTAAAGATAATGCTCCAAATGGCAGCAAACAAGCTCTCACCGGGCATGGCAGAACTGTACAGATGAGGCTCCAAATGGCAGCAAACAAGCTCTCACCGGGCATAGCGGAACTGTAAAGATGAGGCTCCAAATGGCAGCAAACAAGCTCTCTCCGGGCATGGCGGAACTGTAAAGATGAGGCTCCAAATGGCAGCAAAGAAGTTCTCGCCGGGCATGGCGGAAATGTAAAGTTGAGGCTCCAAATAGGAGCTAAAAAGCTCTCATCGGGCATAGCGGAAATGTAAAGATGAAGCTCCAAATAGGAGCAAACAAGCTCTCACCGGGCATAGCGGAAATGTAAAGATGAGGCTCCAAATGGCAGTAAACAAGCTCTCCCCGGGCATGGCGGAACCGTAAAGATGAGGCTCCAAATGGCAGTAAACAAGCTCTCGCCGAGCGTGGCGGAAAGGTAAAGAAGAGGCTCCAAATGGCAGTAAACAAGCTCTCGCCGGGCATGGCGAAACCGTAAAGATGAGGCTCCAAATGGCAGCAAACAAGCTCTCATCGGGCATGGCGGAACCGTAAAGATGAGGCTCCAAATGGCAGCAAAGAAGCTGTCGCCGGGCATGGCGGAACCGTAAAGATGAGGCTCCAAATGGCAGTAAACAAGCTCTCGCCGAGCGTGGCGGAAAGGTAAAGAAGAGGCTCCAAATGGCAGTAAACAAGCTCCCGCCGGGCATAGCGGAAATGTAAAGATGAGGCTCCAAATGGCAGTAAACAAGCTCTCGCCGGGCATGGCGGAAATGTAAAGATGAGGCTTCAAATGGCAGTAAACAAGCTCTCGCCGGACATAGCGGAAATGTAAAGATGAGGCTCCAAATGGCAGCAAAGAAGTTCTCGCCGGGCAAGGCGGAACCGTAAAGATGAGGCTCCAAATGGCAGCAAACAAGCTCTCGCCGGGCATGGCGGAAATGTAAAGATGAGGCTCCAAATGGCAGTAAACAAGCTCTCACCGGGCATGGCGGAAATGTAAAGATGAGGTTCCAAATGGCAGCAAAGAAGCTCTCGCCGGCCATGGTGGAACTGTAAAGATGAGGCTCCAAACTCTCCCACTGAGTATGACAAGTGAAAACCGACTAAGTGAATGACAGTGATATCCCAGGAGATCTTTAAGTTTGGACTTGCAGTTAACAAAAATCTGAAGAAAACCTTTCACAAATGGAAAGACTAACACATGGAACAGCTTTTACTAATAGACTTTCTTTGAAATACTCCCATCATAGTTTATTACAATGAAGAAATTGCTACAACATAAACGCCCAGCTATAAAATGTCAGGGCTTGTAAGCTTTAAAGGGAAAAAAAATGACGACAGCAAAAAAGGACTAAAAAAACAGAGTCTTACGATACATTTGGGTGCAATAAAGAAAACCTTTAAGTGAATTGGGAAAAGCAGATAGATTATGCGTCTTTTAAATCAAGAAGGAGTATGATAGTCCTTATCATCTAAAGAGCGAAACCCGTAATATAAATCAAACTCGACGATAAAGTCCTAACAAAACCTGAAAATAATAATAAAAATTATTTGATTTATGTTAGAGAGTTAGCGTGAAATGACTTACTTTATAAGGTGCGAAGTTGCCACAAAAGCGATCGTCATTTTTATCCAGAGGAGGGGGCCTTACGTCATACGATCTTCGCCAAAGCTGAGTGGTAGAGTAGAGAACAGAACACAAGGAAATAAGACTTCGTCACACTTGAAAACCAGTGAAGCTATATACAAGTGATGTTGACTGCTCTTAATCATAATTTTATCATAAATTGCACTTCAACCACAACCACTATCACTACAACTGCGAAAACTGCAATACTCTGCAATTAGGATCTTGATCTCTTTTCGTGAATCATAACCACTTTAAGAACAACCACCAATATCTTTACTTCAATGGCATTGAACATTGCGATGTTCTCTTTTTTTTCTTTCTCTGTCTGACTATCTGTCTCTATTTATTGGCTGTAAATGCAATTTCAATCAGTAACTACTAATTATGATTTTATTTTTACATATAAAATAATTTTATTCGGCTAAAGTGAGCCTTAGTCCCAATTTTAAGCTTTTGGGGGCTCTAGGGCTGTATTTATGAAGAAGTTTTCTGTTTTGTTGCAAGGTAACAAAACTTAACATCTAACATGCATTGAGATACTCTATATAAAAACCGCCCACATGACAGGGAGTCTGGTTGCCAAGGGTTGCTAAGAGGGCTGTGGGAAGACTACATCTTAATCATCGTTGCGGGTATATATTTTGAGTAGGTAATGGGGGAGTTCCAAAGTCCATTCTAACATAAGCGATTATTTCTGTCCGTCAGAATCGCTCATTTCATTCATTCGCAACCATACTTATTGATTGTTCAAAGATTGTGCCCCAATTCGCACCTTAACCTGTTTCTCGCCATATTTTTGGGCTGTATCTGTTTTGCTGAGACCTTGCAGATCGCCATAATGTCTCTCGTTTAGGCGCCAAGTTTTTACAACCGGAAGCCAGTGGCAGTCTAGTTCTTCCTGTACAAGATAGAGCGTCTTAATGGCGCGTTTCAACACAGACGTGAAAGCCATATCAAACTTCAAACCCGCCTCGAACATGCGCTGTGGATTGCAGAATCAGCCGTTAGGAGACACCGTTCTATTGCTTACTGGAAAGATGAATCTCCACATTATACAAGAGGAGTTTGTCTTGGAAGAAGAAAAAAAATGCACCCTTCATAATTTCAATATCTCTAAACCCTTGCAGGAAAATTTTTGAAAAAAAAAAAAGCTAATAAATAGAAATGAATTCTCGCAGAATAAAAAGCGCTCTCTCTATACCTCTCATGCCCAAACAAAAACAGCATTGTGCTGCATAATTCTGTTTGTATGAGTATGATAAAAGTAAAACAATGCTCGATTTATCTTTTAAAGGTGATTCAAAGTTTACCACCAATCTTAGATGATTTATCCCTGATTTAAATTATCTTGCAAAATATATTGTCATGAAGACGATAAACAGTAGTTTTACTAAGTTACGAGAGATGCATTCATTACACACTTTCCATTTCTGTGTATCTAGAATGATGACATATTGGACTATCTCAATCTAGGAAGAATGTCCTTTTGACCACAACAATATATTTTGCTGTTTGGCGACAAAGCTCAAACTTGAATAATCAGCTTGATGGTGCAATGAAAAGCTTTGATTGTATAAATTAATGTTTAAAAATGGAAGAAAAAAAAATCATTCATAACTTGGCCTCACCGAGCTCGGTTCTTAATACGAACAGCAAAATAAAAAAAAAAAAGATGAAAATTGAGAAGCGTGTAAAGCACTCACCTGTCCAGCAAGAGTTGCCTCCCTCACGCCCAGCACCGAGAGATCGGCGTCGTTGCCGAAGCCGCAGAATAGATTTCTGCGAGTAAAATCGGTCTCGCCGTGTCTTAGCAGCACAAGCTTGTGACAGGCTTCCATGGCATCTTTAACCTCTGACCTTCTTTATCTGTATGAAGCCAGGGATTATGAGAACACTGTACCGCAATTAGTGGTGAAAACTTTGACTCCTGCTGATACTCGATAAAGAGCAGTCATTGTTTCGTAGAGCTAGCGAGGCGTATTGATTATATAAATAGAAAAAAGGATGGAAAGCACTGAACCAAAGTTGAACAAACTAATAAAACAAAGCATTAAATTTCACATAAATTAAGTGTTTTTATTTTAGCCCGGGCAACAAAGAAGCTGTTCAACTTTTTTTCATAACTTCTAGTGAGAATCTGAAAAAAAAAAAAAAAAAGATTTATTGTGTTCTATTTATTTATTTTTTGGCTTGAGTATCATGGTAATCAGTAGTTGACACGCTCGTAAAAAAAATTGAAGCTGATGTTTATTTCACACTAACTTGCATGTTTGAGTGATATATTTTTTTTTTAATCACCATGTCTTGCCTCTCAAATGCATTGTTTTTGTTCTTTGATCTATTCACCAAGACCGAGACAGTCCACGCTAAACCTTGTGAAGCCATTATTAATATTATGAAGCTGGTCTACGTGTGGTTGCACTTCCGTGGTTAATATCAGACGTTACAGAGTTAAAAATGTTTTATGACATAACTTCGTCCCATATTTTCTTCCTACAAAAAAGAAAAATTTTTAATTCGCTACTAGAGCAAAAGTTTCCACATATAATTTACTTTAAAAAAGATTATTTACATACGTCATGTAGAATTTTTGTAGACTTGGAGAGATTCCACACAAGTGTGCATGAATGAAGGGCAAATTGAACATAGCTTCTTTTTTTTTCTTTTTCTTCGGCTATTTTTACTGCTTTTAACCTCACTCTGAATCTACCTATTAATCTGTCCATCTTCCTAGATATCTATAACTACTTGTCAGTCTATCCGACTGACCCTAAACGTAGCTATGTATACACCCATTTACCCGTTCTCTTTGCTTCTTTTCATATCGCTATCTCTCTCTTGCTGGATCAATTGATTAATTTTCAGATTCTTTCCATTCAGATTTATGAAAGGTGTCGCACATATTTAGCATTGTAAAGGCAGCCTAAATGGCCTGCTAACATTATCAGTATCAGTTTTGACACTTTCCATGGTATGTGATATCTTTCATAAATACGAAAATACATTAGAGAGAGAGAGAGAGAGAGAGAGAGAGAGAGAGAGAGAGAGAGAGAGAGAGAGAGAGAGAGAAAGAGAGAGGCAGACAGACAGACAGAGTCAGAGACAGATAAGTAATGTGAGAGGTAAAAATCAAAGAAAAAAATTGTTTTCTTATTAAATTGAGACCTTCTTTAGTTACTTAATGTAGACGAAGTTCTTATGATTTAATTAACTGAGATATGAAGGAACAATGTTATGTTCGTTGCGAACCTCAGATAAATGTTTCTTTGAGAAAATTATGCTGCATAATCCTCATTCTTAATCGGTAAAAATATGCAGAAAATGGAAAGCCGAAAGGAGAGCTTTGTTACAAAGGGTGTATAAGTCAAAACAGAACTCCAATTTTAGATTATTATTATTATTATTATTATTATTATTATTATTATTATTATTATTATTATTATTATTATTATTATTATTATTATTATTATTGTATCAGTGCCAAGCGTAATCCTCATTCTTAATCGGTAAAAATATGCAGAAAATGGAAAGCCGAAAGGAGAGCTTTCTTACAAAGGGTGTATAAGTCAAAACAGAACTCCAATTTTAGATTATTATTATTATTATTATTATTATTATATCAGTGCCAAGCGATCCTGAATATAAGTTTACATTTTGTTGAGCATTACATTATGGTTGTCTTAGTACTTTTTATTATTATTATTATTATTATTATTATTATTATTATTATTATTATTATTATTATTATTATTATTATTATTATCATATTTTACTATTTTGTCCTAATTATTTTCCTTTATTTTGTTTTAACCCTTCGGAAGGCGAAAAAAAAGCTAAAATATTATCTTGCTCTGTGTGTTTGCAATTATACTTTTTGTTAGAGTACTGTCATGGCTCTTTATTGTCCCATTACAAAATCCGAGTAACGCAATAAGCTCAACTATCTGCATTCACTTCACACATCTTCACTGTGTAATTTCTATTTTTAGATGATTGGTGCGCTGCCGTGTTTTACACAGCTGGGTGAGGCATGATTAATTGGCTCCTTCCCTAGCTGTAAAATAATGGAGGAAAAAAACATTGGAATCAGCAGACTTACCTTTGGTTTAGAATTAAAACGATGGATTGAAATGAAGTAAGAAATTGCTGAAAAAGAGAATATTAAGTCCAAGTTTCTAACAATTTAACACAGCCAATGCATAAATTTGTTGAAAATTGCAGTTTGTTCGAGCGGTCGCTAGTGCATTTGGGCTCAGTTCAATATGCTTAGTTACTTGCACATTGATGGAATATTCAACATTCTAGAACTATAGGCCTAGATTAGATCGCTGAGAACTCATGGCACCTTAGTTCTGGAACATTTAACTCTTATGAAGATTTTCAATGCGATTAACAGCATTCTGCAAGATAGGCTTAGCTAAAAACTCTTGCTCTGCTAACCGTCCTTGAGAAAATGTATCAGGGTTAGATCATTGAAGGTCAAGGTCATGGCCGTGAATTTTTGTGCAAACATTAATGTTGGTTTTTTTTAGAACTTTCATCCTGCTAGATTACAGAGCACCCGCACTTGGTTAAAAATGCTAAACAAAGAGGTTTTAATAATAACATCTTTGTTGCTGAGTGATTGCTCTCGCGCTGCATTATTTGGAAGATAAAAAGCTAGATTCTGAAAATAAAAAATAGAAATAAAAAAAATACCCAGTGTGTGTGAGAGAGAGAGAGAGAGAGAGAGAGAGAGAGAGAGAGAGAGAGAGAGAGAGAGAGAGTGTTTGTGTGTGTGTGGGGGGGGGGGGGAAACAGACAGACAGCCAGATATACTTGCAGAAAGACAGACAGACGTAAAATGGTCGGTTTGCAAAACTGGCAGACAGATAGGGAATCTATCAGACAATAAGTCTATAGTCTATTGATACAAATAAGCACGTCAAGATAGAGACAGACTGAGACAGACAAGGAAATTCACGTAGATATAGGAAATGGGCGGCTAATTAACAAATAAGCAGTTCCATCAAATCATGCAAAACTTAACATTCAGAGCAAAACATATAAAGGAAGAGTCAAAAGTTATGAAATTCCTCTTCCAAAAATTTAATTATGAAATTCAAATTATACATTACATCTTTTGTATTGAATATACGCCTCATCTATCTGAATGTTAATAATGACTGTTTTACCAATTAAAAAAAACTCACATAGAAGAAAAGTCTTGAGTGAACTAAAATTTTGAAGAAGAACAGCTTTCTTTTTTAAAGAAAAAAAAATCAGAAAAAACGAAGGAAGAGAAGAAGAAGAAGAAGAAGAAGAAGAAGAAGAAGAAGAAGAAGAAGAAGAAGAAGAAGAAGAAGAAGAAGAAGAAGAAGAAGAAGAAAAGGAGGAGAATGAAGTAGACCAGGAGGAAGGAGAGGAAGATATAGCCTAGTCAGTAAGCTTAGCTTTCTTTCGAAGTAGTGTTTTATGCTGGTAGAAAGTGGTGTTCAGTTTTTTAATCTCAATTCTAGGTTTTATTTATTTCTAGCTACGTCTTAAAGAGATAAAAAATAGAATTGCTCAAGCGAAAGCCTCATTCCATCAAATGAAATCCATTATGACAAACATAAAGATGTCAATAGTAGTGAGAAAAAGAATTCTAGAGGCATTTATAGAACCGGTGCTACTCTATGGGTGTGAGGCATGGACAATTGACGAGCGAATGAAAAGATCCTTGGAGACAACAGAGATGTGGTTTTTAAGAAGAATTAGAATACCATGGACAGCGAAGAAAACAAATGAAGAAGTCTTAACAGAAGCACAAACCACAAGACAATTAATGACCAAAATACGAAAAAGACAAGCAAAATTTGTTGGTCATGTCATTAGAGGAAACCAACTAGAACATTTGGTAACATTTGATCTTTGATGGAAAGAGAGGCAGAGGAAGACCAAGAGAAAAGATGTTGGACAGCCTGGCGGACTGGATGCACATTGGAAAACCATCCGAGATGATCAGAGAGATGAGCTGTAGAGTTGGTTGGGGGTCCTTGATCGCCCACGCCAGCCGGCATGGCACCTGAAGAAGAAGAAGACGTCTTAAATTCACTCTTTAAATTTAGAAATCAATTACCAATATTGAGTTTTTTTTTTCTTTTTTTTTTTTTTAAACGTCATTAGCGGCAAAGTTAACCATTGAAGCATTGTCGCTAAGCCAGACCTTCTTCTCCGCTTCAAACCCACGCCGCCCCTCGACGTTCAGACTGAGACTAGGCTCGACGCTGACTCACGTTGGACTATAGAAGACCGTGGTTATGTCAGCAAATTAACACCCTGCTGTACACCTCATCAATTTCATTTGAAAAGGAAGACAAAGACAATCGTATTTGAATGTATATAGATTTTATCTTTTTTTTAAGAAAGGTAAGCCGATCTTCTTTTTTTTTTTTTTTTTTACTTTTAGCCTACTTTAATTTCATAATGGTTATTGATATCAACATTTGCTGCTATACATACACCATCTGTCAGAAATAAGACGAAGGGCAAGCCGAGAATGACAGATGAATGTAAAGAAGCATTGTATTGCATAGCTGTCAGAAGATACATGGAAATTTCATCTCTTCAGAAAACAATCCTGAAATGACAATGAGTGAATTGAGCCTATAATAGAGCATGATATGATTATCGAGGACAGTGCCTAATATGTGGAAGCAAAGAAGGCAAAGAAACAATTAAGAAAAATCTGATGAAAATTATATGATGCATAAACCACTTGAGATAAGTACAGTATCTGTCAGTTTGCTGAAGAGGGGCACTAAATTCGAACCGGCAGTATCGGCCAAAGTAGATTTTTCTTAAAGGGATTGCTGAGTAGGTAATTGATGTCTGTGGCAGTTAAGGAAAATCCAACACAATTGTGAGTGAAGTTCATAAGCAGTGGGGGAATGAAAAGCGAGAATGTATGTGCCTTAGCCTTAGCCTTAGATTTAGCCTTGGAACTATAAAAGACGACGAACACGAGGGTTCGCCCTCTTTGCACATAGCATTTTTTTTGAGAAAGACAGGAGATTTTACATCTGTAAAACTAAATCGGGAGAGGTGAGAAATTATAAGATCTGGATCAAGATTTTGATTTAATTAATATTAACGTAAATTGTAAAATAACGAATTTAGAGATTTAAAGAAATAATTAATTTCATTTCAGAAGTTTTTCTTTGTTATGTCTAGTAAATCATGATATTGTTGATTGTTGTTAATATAGATCGATTGAATAGCTGATGCTAAATTAAAAACTGTTTTCCTATTCTGTTGCAGGAAAAATTTATACTAAAAAATTAGCACCCGAACAGAAAAAAAAAAAAAAAAAGAAACAAATATTCAAAATAACATTTAAACAAATCTCCTAATCTTCAATATGCGAAATTATTGTTAGCAAAAGGAAAAGGCAATTTATTGCTTCATAAAGAAAAAAAAAGAGTTGTGTCCTAAGTGACAAGCAAAAATAATTTATACTTATGCTGAGAAATACAAAAGGAAACGGCCTCATGAACTGAGTTAAAAAAAAATTTTATATGTGTATATATATATACATAAGAAAGAAAAACAAAAAACTATTATATTGTGAAAAAGACAATTTTGATAAAGAAGTCAAGAAAAGGGACTATTAAAACAAGGACTGGTGTGTGTGAGAGGACAAGGACTGGTGTGTGTTTACAAGAACTGGTGTGTGTTTACAAGAACTGGTGTGTGAACAAAGATCTGGTAGTTGGAAGCAAGACGTGGAATCCAAGGAAAGAAAAGAAAAATGTAATTGATAAGATAGAATTTATATAAGAATTAATAGCGTAGGTTTAATTTATAAATTTGTTTTATAGATATATTTATTTAGTTTATTAAGATTATTGTTTTGTTTTTGTATTATGTATAAGGGGGAAATTCATTAGAATAAATATTGGAAATTTAAAATATTGTTGGGTTTTTATTTTGTCACATAAGTCTATATATATATATATATATATATATATATATATATATATATATATATATATATATATATATATATATATATATGTTTGTAACATAGTTAAAAGAAAATTTATTATGGATTGTAATTAATTTATCTTAAGTACTAATAAATTGTTTTATAGAATTTGAGTCCTTTGCAAGGAATAATAATCAAATTTTATAAATTAGTAAAAAATTATATCCCTATTAATTATAATATAGTGAGTACGTTAGACGAGGGGATATATTTTACAACGTTCCTTTTTTTTTAAATGGATGAAAGAACATAACTGTTGGCAAGGAGAAAACGAAAACAAAACCAAACAAAACCTTCCATTTTTTAAACTACAGAGACAATATGGGAACAATATTAATTATCTAGGATTTCTTGTCCAGTTCAAACTGTGTGGAACAATTTCCGGAGCCTAAAGCCGTCTTTGATATGAAAAGAAAGGAGCTAATCAGATGTACGCATGATCTAAAGCTTTGTGGCACTCAGAGGTAAGAGTGATGTTGCTGAACAACTTCGCCTTCAAATTTTGAGCAACTTAAGAATATAAAAGAATTTAGGGTACGGACAATGTCATAGGGTAAGGTTCCCCATTTACAAAAAAAAAAAAACAAAAAAAAACAAGTGGCCTTGTTGAGTTATATTTAACATTATGGTTGACATTTTATATGTTGGTTATATCGCTGTGGAGGTATTCCATTGCTTTCGTCGACGATGATTTATTGTAGTCAACAAAAGAAAATGTGAGCAACCAGAAACGTTTTTACATATGAACCAGTATTTTAATCGGTTCTAACAATTCATGGATGACAGCAAAAACTCGTTCTTCTCTTACCTAAAAAATGAACTAAAGAGTTTTAGTAACATTTTCAACCAATATAAATATACATGCAACTCGTGTGGAGATATTAAAAAACTTTAAACAAGGTCTTTCATGAGAAATTCATCTTAAAAATAAAGACGAAAAATGGCTTAAAAGACAAAAGCTCGCTCTGTAGCTTTGCATCAAAATTAACCTTTTCACCCGACAGCTCTTCCTGTCTTAAAATATTTGGAATATATTTTTAGTCTAGTTTGAACAGATACATGTATAATAGACTTTAAAAATAAGAAATAAATTTAAAAATGTACCTTTCGCCCTGATAGAAGCATGTTTGGCTAAGGCATCAACAGTAGAAATTTAATATGAACTTCAGTCACTGCTTTCATAAAAATTCATAGAAACATGTGAACATTAATTAAGTTTAATCAAACTAATAAAGCTTTTGAAATATCGCTACATTCTAAAACCAGGAAGACGTTAAAATATGAATTTAAGGAGAAAAAGTTGTTCTACAGCTTTGTAAATTACTATCAAAACTTATGTCTTCTAATTGGTTATACCTTCTCTCAGTGTAATTGTGTAATTTCGCAATTTGATTTTCTGCATGGAAAGAATAGATTTGAAAGACTTTTCAACAAAATTTCATTTATTCCTGAACAAAATAAAACAAAGAAACCTGGCTAAGGCCATGACAATAAACTGGAATCATGTCGCATTTTAAACATTTGCTTCATATGGGAATTGAAAGCTTCTAAACATTGCCAAATCGTTGTAAAACAAAGTTTTTACAAGATTTTACCGCCCGCCCCCCTTACCCCCACAAAAAAAAGGAACGGAGAAAAATGAATGTAAAAAAATTATTCGGTCCATATCTTCTATTTCATACGAAATCTTCTGGATGCAATTATTTAACTCTACAATATGATTCTTCCATTATAAAGAGCACATTTCACGTGTTTAATTAAAAAAAAAAAGTTTCAATTACAAAAATAATTTTTTTTTTCATTTGCAATAGATGACTTTTGATTTCTAAAAAAATCACGCTTCTCCACTCTCAGGACAATAGACTTCTAGCATTTTTAACATATTTTAGACCTTGGCAAATATGAAAGTTAAAGAACCATAAGAATGAAATTGGTTGCAGGCTGGACCGATTTCTTCGCTCTACATCGTGGACTATATGATAGTAACCGGTAAAAAAATCCAGTATCAAAACATATCATATGAATCTTTAATTAGAATGCGTGACTTTTTCTCTTGTTTACCTCTACGCGGTAGTCTTGACAGCTCATTTTATTCTATGTCACGATAACAATAGGACGCAAAAGAAGAATTTTAACATGCGGTGTTTATCAAGGTAAATGACGCCGCGAATTTACTACCTCATTAATTTAAAGCCACCCGGAATAAAGTATAAAACCATATTTTGATCAGGTTTGTTCAAGTTGTGCCTGGTGTCAGTCACGTAACAGTAACTTACTGTGGGCCAAGTAAACGAACTGTCAGGTGTCAACAACTGATGGCAAACTTTCCTTCGTTGCTCAATCAAAACCGTGGACTGACAACGGCATTCATATCCAGCTGCAGATAGAGTTGGCGAAAATTTTTAATTCTTTGCGTTGTCACAATCTCTCTCTCTCTCTCTCTCTCTCTCTCTCTCTCTCTCTCTCTCTCTCTCTCTCTCTCTCTCTCTCTCTCTCTCTCTCTCTCTCTCTCTCTCTTTTTCCATGCCTCCCTCTACCTCTATAAGACAAGTTTTCTTGTGCTTGTCATATCTTGGTACCAACGAGCTATACCAACCTCCGCAGATTGGTCACATGCCTCAACAATCAACGCCAGATCACACACAACCCTCCTCCCTCATCAGTTAAACCAGATGTCTGTAGTCAGTCGATGTTAATTTTGTTGCCAGTTGAGACCAATAAAAGATTTTCATCTTCACACATTATAGTTTTACTCTCAGGAGTGAAGACATCTTTTATTTCGAAGCAAGGTAAGACAAAAGGGCTTACAATTGTTTGTAGGTGGTAGTCTTTCATATTTTTTTCTCTTTTTTTTCATTTACATTTTATTATTCTTTGAACAACTTTAGCATCAATATTGAACACACATTATTCTCTTCTTAAATCAGATAATTACATGCAATTGTGGCTTCGATTCACTGGCGGCTTATGATATTGCTTCGCAGTAGTTATCAAAAAACGCCACAATTGAGCAATAACTTTGAGATAAGATGAAAAATACCATAGTGGCTTAACTATTTAGAACGTCGAGTATGCGAAAGAACTTTACAATAGCAGTAAAGAGACACGACTTCGGTTCCTCGCGGACCTTTTGGTGGTCGGGTGGAATCTGTCTTTGGCTTGGAGTAATGCCGGGATCTCCGTCAACAATTATTCGCGAAAAACTAACCTTAGAAGCAGAAAGTTTAAGTTGTACTGTTTGGGTCTGTGGTGTTATTATTTTTTATGCACCGTAGTATCAATCTTTTGTAGTAAGTTGAAAAAAATAGTGGAATATTCTTGGCTTTATTTTTTTTGGTTTTATTTTTAGCTCATTCAAATAATATTTAATGCGATGATGGATTTAAGGCCATGGGGGAAAACCGAAAAACGGATCATTAGAAAACTTCAGTATAATCGATTTTAAAACTGAATACAAGAAAATCTGCTCACTTTGGTTTTTACTGATTTTCATGGTTTAAAAAAAAAAAAGTATTCAGAAACAAACGTGTTTTATCTGATCATGGTCAAGATGTTTAACAAGTTTGAACTAGTCATTGGTCATGTTTTTCTGAATGCTACGTCTCCGCTTTCCTCTTGTGACTGCTGTTTCAGTGTTTGTCTTCAGGTCTGCAGAAACCATTTGTGCAGATTCGAGCCCAAAGTTATTAGTGGATGAGTTTCTAGTCTACGTGCCCATCGGGTTCGATTTGATGTGCAGAAAAGGTGTGAGATCGTTTGTTTGTTTTTATGAATGGGTTATAATATATCACAAAAGTATGGTATCAACCAAATTTACCACAACTAAATCATCTTTACGGGTAATCGTAAGTTCTTCCTTTGTTCTGCTTCACGTGACCGTATAGACAGGTCTATATCCTGGTTTCTCCCATGGAGATGAGCGAGAAGGGTCAGAGTTCAAGCCAGTGGAACACCTATGAAGCGAAGAGTGTGTTTTTTCTGCTCAGAGATGAGTTCGAGAAAATCAAACAGATGCCGATACTGAAGCGCTACAAGGAAATGGAAAGAACCATCACCATCTTCACGGCGGACGATGTACTCCACAAACTGTTCGTGCTGACCAGAGAGGGCGACAGAGAAGAATTCATGCTGGCCTTGACATCCGTTGCGGTGCATTCAAACGAAAAAGGTAGAGCATGGAGAGGAAATATTTTAGCATTAGAAGATCCCTTTTGAGTATATTGGAAAGTAAAAATTCAATTTTGATTCGCGTATAAAAATTCAGATATATATTTTGGGTGCATGTAACAGTATTTCGTGGCCACTGACTTACTCTGCTTTACCTCCATTGTGTTGCCGTGGTTATCGTGCTTTATTTTTTGCTGTTTAGACAAGCCACTTAACAGCCGCAAGTAGTGTGTACAGCATGTGTTTGTAACTGCTTATATCCATACCCAGAGGCATTGAGGCTCCCATCAAGTGAAGGGTGTTGTGGCCAAGCAGATAAGACGCGCAAGGATTCGATCCCTATACCTTCCTATCAATATAAGCCCAATGCTTCTTTTACCAACGCTTTATGTCGTTCACACCTTTGTTTTAATGTTAATTACAGCTAAAAAGATTTCTGTCAAATTCTTATCTGCAATAGCAAAGGTTTAAATCTATAAATATAAAAATTTGTAGAATGGACAGCTAGCTTTATTGGCTCACACGCCATTGAGGCTTTACAGGGCTGTTTTGGGTCTAGACACAAGTAAGGAAACTGTTACTTTGTATCATCTGTTCTAATGGTTTAGTATTATTTCCATAAGATTTTTTCTAGATGCTTGAGCCCTTTATTATTGTCCTGAAAAGCAAAGGTCCATTACTGTGAAATTAGGCACATATGCATTGATGTTTACTGCTCGGTGCTGATGGAAAATGTTTGCGTTTAAAACCTCTTGGGTAGCAAACATAAAATATAGAATTAAATAATAATTTGCGTTTCGCATTTTCGTTTTTTTTACTAAACCTTTAATGGTTAATCCCATGCAGTCAAAATTATAACGATTCTTTTTCTTCATGGTCTGTCTCAGAATCCGATCGGTACCACATTCTCTCGAGTATTTTCTCCGAAGAGAGACAGAACTCGAAAAAGAACAGTTCATGCTCGATCAATTCTAGCCCCATACAAGTTCAAACGCCAGTCTCTCCCAGCTTTAATTGTGCAGAGAGCAACAGTGAAAAACGATGTAGTGTCCACCTGACTCACTCATTCTCCATAGCTCGTCGGCAAACTCACGGAATCTTACAAAACTTGATTAAAAGCGACGAAATACCCGAGTTCCAAATTCCTCCTGAGCTATGCGAGAGGAACAAAAATCGAAGACATACCGATAGCTGTGCTACTGTGTCCCTGGACACGAGTCGTGAGACAGGCACGGTTCAACGGCGATCACTCCCTTTAACTGCCGGCTGCCTGCGGGACTCGGCGGCCCTCCCGGGGTTCTTCACAAACACGGGACTTTCACTGGAGTCATTGAATATCCGGACTCTCTGCGACCATGTGAGAGAAAGCACCGAAGCTGGTTGCAACGTCCATCTCCACAGACGTGAATCAGCTGTTAGCATCTGTCAGGAGAAGCATCTTCAGGACTTAGACCTGGCCAGTCTCCACAGCTTTCAGAGCGCGGGAGAGAGGAAGTCGTCTGAGGATGGCACCACGATCAGGCTTTTCGTGTTCGAGCAGATCCTCACTCTCAGGGAGGATTACGAGAAGCTCAGGGGGAAGAATGTCCTTGTCCGATACAGAAAAATGTCCGACATGCTGGAGAACTGCGTTCGCTCGTGTAGGCAGTTGACGACTTGAAATGCATCGGTCGCGCTCTTTAGAGTTTCTTAAGCAGTTTTTTTCCTCCTCCTGACATTGGTACGAAAGTGTATTCAATTTCGTCTCACATATGGATTGTATCACTGTACGAAACTATACTGTAGCAAATATGTTGAAATAAGCCCGATTTTGTTCAAAGATATAGCAGGATTAGCTGTCATGTCTTTTATTCCTTACTTCAGACTATTCGTTCTTGAGTTAAAGATTATTAACAAACTCATATAAGCCTTATCATGTTGCTAATTAGTAATTTCAACATAATTCAGCACGGAAGGTTTTTTGATTTTTGTATTTTTTTTTTTAGTTGCTTTTTTAAGAGTGTAAGATTATACATAACATCTGCATGATGATACTATATAGAACTGAGAGAGTAATTAATTCTTACTTTTTTTTAATCGCCATGAACGTTAGATGCAGATTTACACATTCATGGCGTCCCCCAAGTTTTAAAGAAATCACAGGAAATTTTTAAACAAGTTGATATTGTGTTATTATGCAGATATCTGGCAAAATTCAAAAGCAGAGAAAAATTTTCAAATAAAAAAATTTTTTCCTAAGTTGCAACATTCAAATCTGTCTACATATTTATGAATTTCCTCTTAACAGTGCACCTCTTGGCATTTTTTTTTTTTTTTTGAAGAGGGAAGAGAGGATTTATATAATAAAAATGAGCGGTTGGGAGCATTTTTAAATAGATTGGGAAGTGCAGCATTAACTGTATTCCCTAGCCAAGCAAGGTCTAAAAATGCACCAAGAAAGGTATCATAAATTAATGTTTCAGAAATTTGGCTTTTTTTTTGCCAGGAAATAAGATGTACGTGTAAATCAGTGTCCTAGAATCTCAATTGAGAAACACTAGGACAGACAGGCTTGTTTGACTTTTTTTTTTTTGCACTTCAGGTTTTAATGTGAAGTTTCATCAGTCAGTTATATGGTTGATGTCCTTAAAAAAAATTTCAGAGAAGTCTATTTTATTGAACTTCTTGAAGTGAAAAATTAAACAAATTTTTTATGAAAATATCTTAAGTTCTTTTTGTCCTATTTACAAATCTGACTCTTACTTAGAAACAAAAGGTGGTGTGGTTTAAAAAATAATACATTTAACTCAAAGTGCAAGAAGATTTACAATCTATTTACTTATACCGTTTTATTTTAACAAATTAAGGTAGACTATGCAATTTGAAACAACATAAAAAGGTAACTAAAAGAAAAGGTATCTCTATCAAATACAAAGATCAAATAAGAACTTATACTGAATAAACAATAAACAAAATCAACATGTTTATACCACTTCACTCAAATTTTTGACAGCAGAATACATGCCTGATCAGTGATGCACTTGAATTTGAACAACTGCATAACACAACTTTTTATTTTTTAATGAAAAAGATGTATCAATTCCGAGAGATACCCTAATGAAGCTGACACATCCCATTGAATTGAAAAATTGATATTTGAATAATTCGTTAAAGTCATGAGCTTTTTGTTACACTGACAATGCCTTGAAAGCATAAAGTTAAAAGAATATAAAACCTGGTACATCACAGCAACTGTAGATAATATGGCTTGAATAAAATATATAAGCTTGGTGTCAACAAAATATTTATAACCATAAGCCTTGTAAATGACAATATAACTATGACTGTGATGATGAGAGGGAGGATAATAATCATGATGATGATTTTGCTGATAATCGTGGTGAAGTTGAACAATGATGACGAAAAAGAAACTGAAGTTTTTTTTTTGTCTAACAATCTTTATTACTCAAATTTTTTTAGGGGGATGCCCCCCATATATAAATTTAACTCCATGTGAGGAAAAACAAAAAACTAAATTCTTTTCTGTTGATTGATGGAACTAAATATTAATAGAAATACATTGTAAAATCATTTCATCGGAACAAATCCTACATGAAAAAAGTTTTAAAAAATTTAAAAAACCAGTTTAACAGCAACCAACAAAAGCTATTTATAAATGTAAATTTAAAAATATTGCATAATCGCCAACATTAGTACATGTACCATGTTGAAAAATCTTCCATTTTTCCAACTCTTGATAAAAGTTGAAAGCGAAACTGATTTCAAACCTTGTCCGGTTTCATTACTTGTGTTGCTGTTGTTGTGCAAGAGCTTTCTTTTTCTTCCCTTGAGGATCAAGGCAAGCGCAGCAAGACAGAAGACTCTTAAATTCTAATTTACTCGCTCCAGTTATCTCATCTTCACATCTTAGCGACAGCTTCGCCTGCCATTTGCCCTGAGCCTCCACTTTCATCTGTGCTGCTGCCACATCCTCTTCAGATGCTAGGTAGTAATGCCTCACTGGAGTTAAGTCTTCGCTTAGTTCATAGCACAGTGGAATAGCTGGGATACGGTACCAAAGATTAAGTATTATAACTTTGTTTTCCTTTTATTTTACTCCTTTTTGTTATATGTTCATATTACTGCTTGAATCATTTTGTTTATGTTGCCATATGAGAGATATTAAAGCACACTAGATTCCATTTTTTAACTCTGCTAATAATGTAATACATGTGTGTATCCAGAGATAATAGTTACCTGTCTAGGGACAACTTTAAAGACAAAAACTTATTTCTGTTTGTTTTTTTTCTAGCCAGTTTGAATTCAGATATGCTAGATTGCTTAATTTTGAAAATTTTTAACAAAACTACTGCAAGGAGTTTACGTGATGTAAAGCAAGCTTTACAAAAAATAAAATCTTGCTATCAGAAGTAAAATCTAACAATTGAAATTCTTTTCTTTCTTTTTTAATTTTAGTCTGTCATACACTATCATCTGATTTGCAAGCTTCTTTAAAGTAGCTAGTAAAAGCTCAGAATTATGTGCCATTATTTGTTTTGTTATATATTTTCATGTTGCTAGTGAATCATCACATTGTTGTTTCCTCTAAATGGAGTATACTAACAGACCTTAAATAAAGAAAAGAGTGGATTTGTTTTTCCAACTCGGCCTGCTCAACAAGGCTTTTTTTTTCTTTAATGAAATTATATGTAGGAAAGAATGAAACATAAAATTAATATAAAAAATGTACATATTTTTGATAATACCTGTAGATCTCCATTACTCAATTCATTGGTCTCACTCAGTGCAGAAAATTTGATTATCACCAGGAAACAATTTTGCACATATTATAAAAGTTCTCCCATGACGTGAACGTGAGGGATATATTGGAATATAATTATAAATCAATAATGTATTTTTAACTATCCAATTTTTTGCGCTTTTCAATTATTTATCTGGATTGTTCCTGTGGCTAAGTATCTAATTGTTTTTGAAGTCTTGTACCAAGATTAAAAGTGAAAGTAAATTTAGCAATGCATATACACCTACTTAACTCATCAAGTTACCCACTTTAACTAAAACAGTAAAAGTAGGAGCAAATTTTAAGGACTTTAAATGAAGTTTAACAAATACATAAATAAATTTACGACAAAGTTAATGTTCTTTTTAAAGTATAAACTAGTAAATGCATTTAAATCTAGATATTTTTTTTTTAAGTTATGAATTAAATAAAAGCAATTAAATAAAAAAATTACCCTTCCGTGTTTTTGTAAATGTTTACATTTTTAAGATTATAATTATATATTGCTCTTGAGAAACATTTTTATACTATGTTTTTTAATTTTTTATTAAATGTAGAACTTTCAATTACACTTTTTCAAAGTTAAACACATGTCTGTACAGATGATTATACCTTTGAAATATATGTAACCAGTGCATTTACTTAGAAAACCATCAGCCTAGGCATATATATTTTTTTCAAAAGTTATGTTATTTAGACCTGTGTAGCTACATACTTAAATATTTTTATCTCATTCACAAAAATTGAAACCTGAACATTTTTCTACTCACTGGAAAATAAGTCTTGAAATTTTCAAATATCATTATGTACATTGATAAATGTAATTTATATTCAAGCCAAATTTACATATTAACAAGAAAATGATATTTAACACATCTTTTCGATGTTCTTCTTGAATGATCATTTCATCCATTTTTTGAGAATGGATATATTTTGATCAAAAATGAAGAAGCAAACTATCGCCATCAAACAAAGATAGCTCTATTGTTCCTACAATTTAATCACCAAAAAACACAGGAGGAAAAAAAAAAGCAAAATCCATTTTAGAAAGGCTATACGATCCCTTTAGTAATAGAAACCATCTTATGGACCCTCTGCAACGAGTCTTTAGTGGTGATTAGAGATATGGCGATGTAGAGAAAGGCTGACCACAGTTATGACAGATACCATTGTGATGGGTAAACAAGCATTTTCTTGCAACACAATACAGTGATAATCATATTGATAAAATACAACACTATTAAGAAATGAACAATTAAGAGAAATCCACTGTAGAATACACATGCCCATATGCGGATTATAACAAACTTTAAACACCCATGTCTATAAAGGGAAGAAAAATAGAACTACATAATTGAACAATCAATTCTAAACATTATTATCCACATAAAACACAAACAAATAGGGAAGGGCAAAATCCAACTATAAAGCTGTTTTTAAGAACAGGAAGTGAAATTTAATCACAGAGAGCAAAAATATACATGACAATCTCTGATATTTAAATATCTTTTTATAATCAAAAGTCTATTTTTCCTTTCATCATTTATTTTAAAATCTGATCTAAAACAAGCTAAGGGAAAAACCTAAAAGTAAAGCACAGATAAACACATGAGCCCAAAGAAACTTGCACGCTGACTTCTAAGCCTGACGGTAAATGCTTTGAAAAGTACCATTTTTATTCTTTACGCAATCTTTTACACTAGTAACAGACAAAATCAATTTTTTTTAAAATTTAAAGCAATATGATTTTTTCAAATCCTGAACTCAGACCTAAGCTGTGAATAATATTTAAAAGCAAACAAAATCTTCTGCGATTTATGGTTTAGTTTATGACACAAATGTTTTTCTATTAGGCAAACTCAAGTGATAAAAATGGTGTGAGATTAAAGAGTATGAAGGCAAAGGATGTTTTGAAACTCCATGGTAAGGTAAACTAATTAAATATCATACAGTAACTATCTATTTGCTGGACAAATTTTCAAAATAAAATTAAGTTAACAGCCATAAAAGAATCAATGAGAATAATTTATTTGGCTTTTCCTTGATTGGCAACTTTAGCCTCAGCTGCAGCCACTTCCTCCGCTGAACCAAGGTAGTAATCCTTCACAGGACGCAGGTTTTCATCCAACTCATACACCAGTGGCATAGCTGATAGGCAAAAGTGATAACAAACCAAACAAAATTGTATCAAATGGAAACTCAAAAAAAAGAAAAAAAAAAGAACTTGCAGGGTTACCTTGAATAGACATTTTTAAGTTAAGTTGAAAAGTCAAACATATTTTTACAATAATTCAATATTATTAAACCCATAAGGAAACACCAGGAAGAAAAAAAATTACTTTATATTGTTATAAAAAAGCAATTCATCTTAGAAAAAAATGTATTTGCTTGTGCCATGAGCATGAATAATTTCACAGGTGCCAATAATTTGAGCAATAGTTTGAGTTGATGGTTCTAGAAAAGCCCATGTAAACTTTTGAATATACGTTTAAGGAAAAGTGTTTAACTGAAAGCTAAATACAAAACCATCCTTTTCTTTCAAACTGAGGGTAAGTGTGAGTGTAAAAAAAAAATAATTAGAGTGGGGAAAGAGATGATAATCAAAATAACCCTGTAAACTTGTCAATTTTAAAATAAAGAAAAAAAAAAACACCTTAAAAGGGAAAAATCAATAAAAACTGCAAATACACAGAGACTTAGTGGAATTGATACAGCTTAAATATAATTATTCTTAGGAAGCAAATCTGTGCAATGTTTTCTCTTTCATTTTTTTTTTTTACTGATAAAAATTACACAAAAATTAAACTATTCAAAATGTAAGCGATTTACTTTTTTTTTCCAAATTGAATTTCTTTATCATTTAATAAAAAAAAGGAAGGATTTGAGTATGAAACCATAACATGAAAAGATTCCATTTCATACTAATGAAAAAGCACATAATTCTTCTCACCTGTTGGGATATTTTTATCTATAATGGCTAGATCAGACATGTTGTCTAGATATTTGATAAGTCCTCTCAGGCTGTTTCCATGAGCCGAAATCAGGACACGTTTGCCAGACTGGGAAAAAAGGTGATATTGAGACCAAAATAATGAACTGATGACATTAGCAATTTTTAATGCACAAAAAGATAGTAAGAGAAGTGTATACCAAAGATTTGAGCATTGTTTTGATACATGAGTGGTACTTGCAACTTCATCTTGACTCTAAATAAATATTAAAGTTATAAATCATTAACAATAGAGAAAAGAAATGTGATTTGAATAACAAAATATATCTTTCGTCTTTGCAACACAAAATATATCAGAAATTTATCATTGGAAATTTGTTTACATCAATTACAAAGTATGAGTTTATAAGACGAAGACAACAGAACAATAAAACACAAAAATAATTTTGTGCACAGTAAGTTCATGGCTTTTCAGGAATACTTGTAGCTTTTAGCATTTTGCTGCATGTACCTTAAGCAGAATTATATGTACAAGCAGCAGAAAGCTTTTTTTTTGTTGTTAATTCTGAATTATATATGTCATATGGTAATAGAGATGTTGTATAAATAAAATATATTAAAAGATATTTTACACCTCCTTTGATTTTATGTCTTTCAAAAGTAATTCCCTTCTAAGAATATATTTATATTTGGTATAACTCTTGACTTGATGGTGTGATCAGAATTTCTAATTGAAAGAGTTTGTCATACAAAGACACAAGTTCCTCAAACTAAGAAATGACATAAATGAAGAGTATTTAAAAATCACAAATTTTACATTACCTTAATAGCTGGTACAATGGAGTCATACCAAAATGGAAGGGTACGTTCTACTGTGTCCTTCAAACACTCTGAGGCTGGGATCATGCCTTGATCCATGTGCTTGGCAAAATATAAGTAAAGGTTTAACTTGCACAGCTCTCATACATTTTTCCAAACCAGCATAATCAACATCCCAGAAAACAAAGACAAAGAGAGTGTTAAAAAAGGAGGATGCTGTAATTAAATTTGTGTTAACGAAAACTTTGTAGATGAAAAGAGAATGATGAAAAATTAGTGAATTAGTAATTTTTACTCGTAACCTATTCTGTTTACTAGTATGCTTGACATATACATGTAGTTCTATAGATAATTTATCATTTTTGTTTAGCAAAAAGTCTAGAAAATCTTTATAAACAAGGCAAATTTATAGCTGAGTTTCAAGATACCCTTACTTTTCCCTTTGAAAACATTAAATCTAGGTTTTCCAAAAGTTTAGACGATTATACATTTTGAAAACAGTTAAACTTCTTCATTAAAATAAATTTTATTCTCATTTTATGTTTAACCCCTACACAAAAATTCTTTCAAACAATTTTTCAATAGGTCTTTTAATTCTTTACCTACTTTAAGGCGACATAGCAGCTAAAAAAAAACAACCTATATATATGGACTTTTGCCAATATATCAGTCACTCAAACTGGCTATTTATTTCATTGCTCTTTACAATTAAGAAAATTAATTCAGTCCAAACCCATAAAATAATGAAGTAGGTAAAGAGTTAAATACATTCATAAAATTATTTGACTGATTTTGAGTCAAACTAATTTTTGATCCATTGTTTTAATCATTAATGTTACATAGTTTTCATATTTTAAATTTTTTTTTATGAAAGAGTTAACACTTTTACTAATACTTTCAGAAGGGTGACTCAGAGGCAAAATTTGAAAAAAAATCCATGAAATCTGATGAAAATTTGGGAAAAATATGGAAAAAAAAAAAAGTTTTCAGTGGCAAGGAGAGTTTACTTCTTTGTTTTGGTGCTAAATACTTTATCAATAAACATAAATAGACAATAATAAGTCTACAACCATAGAATAATTTTAGTTTAAATAACTTTTTCGGGATATGGAAGACAATGAGATCTGACTCATTTTTCTCTGGGCCATCAAAATTTTGTGAAATGCGTGAAGCATATCCAAAGACATAGAATCTCAAACTTTGAATCTTAAATCTTGCATTCATGTTCCTCACTGCTCCTGGTCCTTGCTTTTCAGTTGGGTAATAATAGGCAGGGAATTAAGACATTTTGAGAGACAGTTACTGAAGTCATCAAATAATCATGATAATTCACAATTTATCTGCATGGCAGAAATACATTTTTTGAATCTGAATGATGATTACCTCATATTTTGCTTCCTTGCCTGCCCAACGTGAATCAGTTTTCTCCAGTTTTGGTGGTGGGATGTCATATGAGCGTCTCCATTGCTAATTCAGAAGGGAAAATAAAGCAGTAAGAAGGATCAGAAAATTTGGGATTTCATTCTCAGAAGTAAAGTTTGTTCACTTGCTTCATAAGATATTAATTTGATTCAAGTGTTGATAAAAAATAACATGACATAAACTTTTTATCATAATCCCTCCAAGGTATACTGTTAACATATTAAGCCATTTTAAAGTTTGAAAATAATCAGCCTTATCACTTGTGCAATTCATGTTTTCAACTTACTAAATCTCAACTTACTTTGCATTTAATTTCTTATCTTCTTCCACAAAAATAATTGAGAAAAGAAAAATGCATGATATAACCATTTTTTTTAAAGGGCGATAATTACAACTGAAAATTGCCCCAATTGTTTTACATTAATTTTTCAAGATTTTCCATACCTCATGTTATGCCTATTCTTTTGGATTTAATAGAGAAAAGGAGGCAGGTGCTTTGTGGACTTGACAAAGTGTTTGATTATCCAGATTTGTTTACAACAAGATTTACAATGCGAGTTTGAAAGTATTTATCTAAATTGTCTAAAATGAAATGATTTCTCTCGATTTCATTACAGATTATTTATAGCTTTTAGTCTATGGAACCAAAAAACTGTTCAGCAATAATTATTCGTAACAACCCTCTCCTTAAAAGTTTTAGTCAAACATATATGCCAAGATTTCTTCAGTATATTAGCCCAATGATATACATCCTCCTACAACAGATGCTAATCCAACGTAGAAAAAAAGAATAAGAGCGAATAATGAGAAAGACAACCTGCAAAAAAAAATAGACCTGTAGGTGTTATTGTCCCTGATTATTGTAATTCAAGACTTTTAAGTGGGTAGCACAAGTCTTTGCAAACCACCTTACAGTTCTAGGACATAACTAAAAATAAAATTGACATTATTAAATCTAACCTTCACTTGATCCTCTCCATAGGTTTTAGCCGTCTCCGACTTGTTATAACCTTGCAGTGCTCCATAATGTCTCTCGTTAAGGCGCCATGATCTAACCACAGGCAGCCAGTGGCAGTCAAGCTCCTCTTGCAACAGGTACAGTGTCTTTATGGCTCTCTTCAACACACTTGTAAAGGCAATGTCAAATTCATACCCTTGTTCTTTCAAAGTCTGAAACAATACAGTATGACAATGTGAAATGTGTTGTTTCGTGCTCAATGCTATCAGTATCATTATCAATGAGAAATGTCTTGACATTTGTTAGCAGCTCAATAGTTCATCATGTTATTGTATTTCAGTCAATCTAGTGTTTCATTTGCATGCTCTCTAGAGGGGTGTTTATGATCCTAAACAATGCCTTTAATAGGAACCAAAAATAAAGTGTTTTATCTTCACAAGAAGCTTGCAAAAAGTCATAACTGAATTAGAATGAAATTAATGTTACTTTTAAGTTAGTAAAGTTAAAATTGCATTCCTGTATGAGAATTGTTCATTATATAAATGATGCAAATTCATTGGCTGATTTAAAACATGCTGTAAGCAATAGAATTATAAAAAAAATGGAGTTGACAGAGAAAGAGAGAAGAGAGAGAGAGATATTTGGGGGGGGAAACAGAAAGACAAAAAGACAAAAACAAAGAAGAAATCAAAACTTATATTTTCTTCATATATTTCTTTAGAATCTATATCCAAAAGCATCAAGCAGTGTTTAGCCTTTTGTGTATTCTGGATTTCGCTTACTGATCTCATCAAGAAAGTGACACTACAACGCAAGTGAATTAGTCTTCAGAGTGTTTTTGAGTTCGCAAACTATTTCTCACTCTATTTTGAGTCAGAGAGCAGAATGTGAAGAGTCTCTTGCCTCAGGGAGACTTGAAGACTAGATTGTTGTCGGTTATGAGATTTTTAAGCGGTGCAGCTCTTGAGGTGGCAAGGGTACAGCGGACTGGAGAATTTTTAATGTGGCTTTCTTTAGTTGAGAGACTGGAAACTAATATGGAGAGCAGTACTGAGTACCTAAACGCTGAGTCTTTTATAAGTTTCAATTCTTCATTTTCTGTGTAATCTAGCGAATATACCTTTACATAGGTCTACAGTACACAGTGCAACTGAAGTGCTTTTAAAATGTGATTTTGTTTCAGATTTATAAGACCCTGACATATCTTAGCCAAACAAAAAAAAAAGGCATTTAAAATAAATATTAGAATCTATAGTCTTCTCTTTTGTCAAAGTGCCCAACCATTTTTTACTAGTACTAGCTAGATTTAGGTGCATTTTTTGGATCATAACAATGTTCCTTTTTATATTATTATAGGCTTTTTTCAATTAAAAAAAAATAATAAAAAAAAAACCCTAGCAAACACAAAGACACTCACCCCAGGGTAATTAATTAACATTGCGTATTTTTTTCCTTGAAATTTGGGCCAATTTTATGTCAAGTTCATAACATCTGCATTGAAACCACTTTATCATTTATGGTTACAAATTTTCAATTATAGACTGTTCTGGGAGACAGAAAAGTTTCTTAAAATTGAAGGGCTATAGATACTACAACTAGATTCAGTTCATATTTGCCATCTCAAGTGAGCATTAGATGTATACACGTCCAAAACAATTTTATTATTCTAGATCTATAAAGTATTTTTTTACCTGTGCACTCGCCTCACATTGACATTTACAATATTGTTTTCCTGTAAGATTTGGATCCTGAATTCAGAAATATGATGCTAATGCTCTTGATCGGGACTGTTTTTTAATGGACTTTTTGGTAGGAATTTCAGTTGGGTATGTTGGTTTACCATATTCAAATATGATATGGGATAGATCTAGATCTATATGATACTATAGATCTATATGATGCTATAGTTTTTTATACTGGTCATTCATTGTTTGAGAATGTTATACAGTTACACCTAACGTGGCATTAATAAGTTTTTGGTAAATATTGGCCTGTTGAAAATTTAAATCGAAAGTGTTCTCAGCTCATTAGATAGAGGTACAGTACCCTTCCAACTTATAAACCATAAAGAAACAAAATGGTAGATCTAGATCTATCAGACATTGATATAGATCTAGATCTAGATCTTGGCCTATAGAAAATATACTTAGATTTTCTACCTTTCCAGCTTTGACAGCCTCGTTGATACCTGTCTCAGACAAATCTGCATCATGCCATCCGCAAAACAAGTTTTGTTGATTGTACACGCTCTCCCCATGCCTGATCAGAACAAGTTTGTATTTTGTTGTCATTTTTCTGAAACTAGAAACTCAGTCGTAAGACTCGATGGAATCAGCGCTGGTAGATGAACAACGATTCACTGCTGTCCTGAGTAGTAGACCTAGATCTATGTGTGAGTGATCTCTAAAAGTCGACCTTCAGCAGTGAAGTATTTATGACCTTGACCTTTCACTGGGATGCGTTCAAATTAATTAATAAGCTTTTTTCCTAACAATGGACTTCTTGTTACGACCCCGCCCCACCCTCACACACACACAAAACCGAAAAAAAATAAGTAACTAAAAAAGAACAAAAAAAGAGATAATGTATATTAGTGTGCCGAAAAACAATTACATGTCGCTCCAAAACGGACAAGGTTCACTTTTTTTTGCTGCAAACTAGAGTCATTCAATGTATTATAATATAACTGCTGCAAACTGTCAGTTGTCACAGTGTTCTACCCAATGACAACACTATGGCCCTTGTATAACTTTAAGCAAAAACAAGCAGCATATTGAATGAAATTCAAGACTCACGGGTGAATTTCTACGACCAGACTATTATTTCTTGTCTGATGCTTTATCTAATTGATTTTGCCAGTCCTTTTCAAATTGAAAGAGAATCAGAATCTTTTCTTCTTCTTCCTCTTGATATTAGTAGTAGTAGTAGTAGTAGTAGTAGTAGTAGTAGTAGTAGTAGTAGTAGTAGTAGTAGTAGTAGTAGTAGTAGTAGTAGTAGTAGTAGTAGTAGTAGTAGTAGTAGTAGTAGTAGTATCTGTAAAGTTTTACTTTGAGCTTGAGACTCGAGAAATTAATTAACAGCAAACAAAAAAAAAAGATGAAAACTTTTTCCGCTGTTTAATTTGTGGCATATCAACAGTTAAGCAAAATGCAACTTACTGGTCTAGGTTGAATGTGAGTTGGCTGTAATTTAAAGTAATAACCAGTGTTTCATGGTCAGTTTATGACCTTAAATCGAAGGTCCGACAATGAGTCTAAATATATGTGGATGAGATTGACTTTTGATATGATTTAATTCATCATTTGCTGATTGTTGATAGTCACTGACTATAATAAATTATTGTTTTTAATACTTCTGAAGCTCAACCCCAATAAATTTGGGCAAGACTTCCATTTAGACTTGAGTTCAACTAGTTTTGGATTCAAGCATGCCAAGCCTTACAAGTGACATGAGAGCTTTTAAAATTCAAAATCCCTTTGATGGCAATTTAATATGCTAAACCAAAATAAGTATTTGCTTATAATAACAATTCGTTTCAACAAAATAAGATTTTTTGTGAAATTATGTTTTCTATATTTATCCATATACATATCTAGCTTTTATGTGTGGTTCGTTTGTTGTTGTTGTTTTTTTTTGGTAGATTAAACAACTCATAGTAATGGTACCAAAATGGCAAGGCTTCACAGACTTTCACATGGCGAACAAGGATCAGGATTTTTGCTTTCTTCAGTGAAATACATGCCTCAAGTATATCATCTTTGCAAACAAAACTATCACAATCAAGGTGGTGAACTATCTTCAAGAAAAAGATCAATCGATGTGTGCTTTTCCCTTCTAGATTTAGATCCTGAATGCTCAGAAGAGGACCTTCGCTTAGCATACTTGGAAAAGGTGAGCATCTGAAATTGAAGTTTTGTTTTTGTTGTTATCTATCTTTTATCTTCTTACTTTTCTTTACTAACTTTAAATATTTTCTAAGGCTCAGGTTAAGAGAATGTACTTACATCTAGCAGGAATACCAATTGAATTTCTTTCCCTCCCCCTCCCATTTTTACAACATGTCAATAAGATAGACAGTTGTACACTCAAACCAGTTCATTTTTACTACCCCTCTCACATCAGAATAATTGCCACCTAATCTCATGTGTTTGTTTGATCTGTTAAAAGACATAGGCAGCAACTGTTTTGTTGCAAAGGGGCATTATTATTTCAGCTGTTGAAGACTTGTATTGTAAAACCTTTTCTTAAATTTACTCTTTATTTATTTCAATTTTCTAGTTTAATTTCTCAGGAAGTTTGAATTTACTGAACCAGGCACTTGTATTATTTATTACATGCATTGCTTAGAATCTTTTTGAATTTGCTGATCTTGCTGAAATTTTATTTTACTGTGTGTCTATTGCCTGTGATCGGATTTGCTTTGAATCAAGCCCATTTTGATTTATAGCCATTTGATTTATTAATGCGATTTCTAGTTTAAGCATATTGATAATATGTGTAGCGAAGCAACACAATGAGACTTATTGCGGCAGAGAAATTTTTCTTAAACTTGAAATTTCAGATTTTTATACTGCTCTAATTTCTAACTTTCATTTTTTTTCAAAAGTAAAAGCACTTTAGTTTAAATAGCAAGGATTTCAAGCTTTCTTGAGGAAAATGGTATTTTCTGAGATAGTCATCTGATGCAAAATGTCTCATTTTGTGGCATTGCTGCTTGTGTATATTTACCAAGTTTAAATTTTTCTCACTCTATATAAGGTCTAATGAGTATTTTAAATTTAGGGCAGATAGGCCAAATTTTACTTGCAAGATTTGATATAAGATTTCTTAAGAATACAGGAATGTGTAGTAAGATCTGAACTTGATTACTTTAATATCTGATTGTTTGAGGCTGTTTTTAAAACCTTTCTTTTTCTTCTTTTGAAGGTAAAGGAATATCATCCTGATAGGAACACATCAACCAGCAATGCAAACAAGTTTTCTATTATTCAGGAGGCCTACAAAACAGCTTTGGTGGGTCTAGTTAAATCAGAAACTGATATTTTCTATGGAATGTTGTTTTTGGTACTGAATGTATACATGGTTCTAGCAAGACAAAACATGTATGTTGAAAATTTCCAACGAGGTTTTTGAAATTTACTTAACTGCAAAGCATTACATTATGTAAATAGCATGAGACAGGAAGATTGCCTTAAGGGTATAGTCTAAATAAAAAATGTCACAGCTAATTTGCCCATAATTAAGAATTATTTGTGATGTATTTTGAATACTATACAGTATAGTTACAGAATATATTTTTTTCACCCATGTCATAATGGGATAACAATAATACCTGCTTTAGACTAGCCTACATGAAATTGATATTAAATGAAATGAACTTACATTTTCTGACCTGATTTTTTTTTCAACTTATAACTTCAAAACTTTTCATCACAGCCAAATGTTATTGCTCTCATTTTTATTCTGCCTTTTACAGGGAATTAGCTGTTAAGAATTAAAGTCAAATTGAGAATCTAAATTCTAAATATTTGTACATTTTTGCTAAGTTTTGAGAGAAAAAAATATTTATGGATATAAAGAAACTAATCAATATTGATGGAATGACTAAAGCAGGATAATAATTAATTTTTTTTAAATACTAATATAAATGAAAAACATTAAATATTTTTCTCCTCAGGATCACAAACGTGGACAGAACCTTAACTTCAGTATAGAGGAGGAGAAGAAGCAGGAACAAAATTTTCATGACATTAAGCATACTGTTCCTCAACATCGACGTTATCTTACTTTTGATGTATGACGATTAAATTGTCACAATATTTCTTCATGTTCTGGTATTTTGAAAAAGCATTCGTGGATTTTTGCACTAAAATTCAGATGAAAACAATTGAGTTTTTATTTAAAATTTTTTAAACTTATTTTTGTCAAAGTTGTAATGATATTTTTCAATATGCTTATAGACAGATGTATTACAACAACAAAGCAAAATGGAGAAAAAGAAAAAAAAATGCAGAGGGGGAATTTATCTCCCCATACTATTCAAGTAGTCAAATGTGGCAGATATTTTTGTTTGATTTTTTAATTCTGTCCCACTCCTTGCTTCATGAGGGAAAATACGGGTGCCAATTACCATATTTGGTAGACAATACATGTAATTGATCCAGTGTCTGTCTGGAAGTTGGACCATCATTCCCTTGCAAGTCACCATTGTTTCAATGATTCAAAGTTATACTCTTTCCAAATGTACATGCTGAGATTAGCCAGCAATGTGCATCATCATTATTTAATTAAACAGGAATTATTTTTTCTTTGGTTTGGTTGAAGCTGAGTCAGTTGTTATATACATGTAGTGAGGTTTGAAGAGACACTGACATTTGTCTATCCTATTTCTTCAACAGCACAAATTCAGTAAATGTGCAATATGAAAATGGCAAAAATATGTGTGTTTGAGTACTATGAAAAGAAAAAGTAACATTATCAAAGAAAATGAGGGTGATTGACTGCAATTTTTTTAACTCTTGCTATCACATGTTTTTACTATATGTAGTTTTGTTTATGTTTAGCAATTAGTTATTATCAAAAGAACTGAAGTCTTAGATCATGTTGAGATTTAGTCTGCAGATTTTAAAACTTTTTAAATGAACACATAGTATAAAAACTAATTCTTGTTAAAATTTGAACGAAATTTAACCTCTCGAACACTTCTTGCATTTGTATATTTGTATTTTAAAAAATTTTTAAAACAAATTCTATAAACCCTTGTCCATGTCTGTTTCACCCTTTTTTTCATAAAAAAGTAAGAAAGAAAAAAAGGATTTTTTAGAGATTATATTATCCCACCCTCTGCTTTACCTCAGTGTTGAAATGTAACATTTTGCCCTTTGAATTTTCAAATAAAAAAAAGGCTTAACATTTAGTATTCCGTTAAAAACATTTTGCACGATATTTTTTTCCCATATTTTGTTACATCCAAAGGGTGTAGGTTTTGGGACTCCAAGCAAACGAGAGCGGCAATACAAACAAGTTCGTGTGGCTAAAGCAACAGAGGCAGTGTATGAACATAGGATGATTCAGCATGGTCATGATGAAACTTCTTTAGTCAATGTGGACAAAGCACAAGCAAGAAAAATCAAAATAAGGTAACTTTATTTGGTTATCATTTAAAGACAAGGCAAGCATATACAAATGTAGAAGTATCAGCCACTTAGTATTTTGCCAAAAGTTGTCTGTTTTTTAGCCATGTAAAACAATTTTTCTTTTGTCCATAAGTTGTCAAAGCTTTTTAAGATTCAAATGTTTTAAATATTTTATTTTTATTTGCTGATGAAGTAGCAAAAAATATTGTTCTGATTATAATCAGTTTTGTGCTAAGCTTTGAGTTGATGCCAGTATTACCTTGGTTTGTTTGAAGTTTTCAGAATCATATGATAGAATGATTTCAAGTAATATAGTTTGAAATACAGCCCTCCACTATGGTAAGATTGAGAAGAGATCCCTCCCTTGAAATTATGAATTTTCTGGATTTCTATTTTTTTTTTATGTCTTGCACCCTGATCTAATGAATTACATTAGATGTCACACATTTCACATTTGAAGGTGTTAATAAAAAAAAACCATGCATTTTTACTACTTATCTGTGATAACTTAATGAATTATTTTTATCACTCAGATGCATTCAAATTAATAAGCTTTTTTCCTAAAAAGTTTTGATTTTTGATTTAGTAGAAGGTAGAGAACATACTTTTACCTTTTTTTTTTTAATTCAAATTTGTGACAACCAATTCATATGGAATGATTTTGATACACAAGTTACTCTTTCACCAAAATTGCAGCAACAATAATGATTGTTAAAACCATCTGATTCTGTTGGTAATAACTTAATACAGTACTTTAAATAATGCCAAAAGCGGTATTGAAAGATTAATTAAAATTCAAATCAAACCACTATGACCAACTATGTCAATGATACAAGGTCTTTAGATTGTCTGCTACACCTAGAAAATTAGCTCAAAGATTTGTCCTTCGCCATATGCCCTCCTGCTTGGGTAAATCGAGTTATAAATACAACCTCGACCTATTATACCTGTAGGCAAAGAGTGTCTTTCTTTTCCCTAGCTTTTCTTTTGGTCAAACTTTATGTACTTCAAATGAGCCTCTCACAACTTTAGCCAATTGCATCTCTTTGTATTTAACCAAAATAGAACATGATGGTTCAGGTACATGGAATTTTTCTGGGCCACTCGTAGCTCCCTGGAGGCCATCAACAATTGAGTGTAGTAAAACATTGACAATTATTAAACTGAGGTCTCTGAGCCATTTTTCTGTTTGGTTTACAAATTAAAAAAAAAAAAAGGAAAAAGGCATGGAAATCTATATCTTTCAACATAACTTTCTGATCTTAAACGTGCCAAATTTTATCATTTAATATGAGGAATCTATTGCTTGCCAGTAAGTTCTCTACAGGTTTTAGCACTTTGATAAGCTGTTCATATTTTAATATCTCTACAGCAACCTAATAGACAGGGTGGTTGATGATCTTATCAGAGAATCCATGCAGCGAGGAGACTTTGACAACTTGTCTGGCAAGGGAAAGCCATTAGATCACTCTGATTACAATCCATTTATCGATCTTACAACCCACAACGTCAACAAAATTATGGTGAATAATGGTTTCAAACCAGAGTGGATCATGCTCTCAAAGGAAATCAGGTGAGATTTTTGAGGGGCAAGAGTGTCTAACTTGAATTGTTGGACTCAAGAGATGCAAGATTGTTTTTTTCCACCGTATAATTTGAAGAAATAGAAGCAGTTTAGTTGGAAAACATGGACATCTGCTACAATTTTTTCTCGGAAGTTCATTTTTGAACCATGCTCCAATACATCGGAAAATGGTAGCCAAGTGGTCAGACCTTTCAAACTTGAGAATAAAAGATCCTGGGTGTATGCATTAGTGCAAAGGTTTTGAATCCTTAAACTTGGTCTCCAGTTGATACCTGCTGAGCATGTGTTCCGAGCATATTAATTAGAAAAACAATGTAGCATACTCTACTAAAATGCATTCTCATATGAGGGGTGGGGAATTATATATATATATCGTAGTAAAAGATCTTAGTTATTGCCATAAATGGCTTGTCATGCTACGCAAGTGTTTCAAAAAGAGGACAAGGCTGTTGTTTCTCATCTGTTCTCTTTAGGCATGTGAAGAGCCCTGCTGCCATGGTTGAGCCCTCTAATTAATTGCTTACATTAAATCTTCAGATTATATATATATATATATATATATAATTGATTTATAATGTTACTAACATATTCAATGAAAGTGCTCAACGATAAGGAGCAGGATTAATAATTATGAAATACCTGGACTAAGGTCTTGCCATGACACTGGTGTTTCAAGCACTTTTGCTCTTTTGAGGCGGCTGTGGTGAAGTGCTTGAAACACCAGTGTCATGGCAAGGCCTTAGTTAAGGTATTTCATAATTATAGATATATATACACACACACACACACTGTATAAAGACATGTTTATTTTTCATTCTAGATAATGAGCACTTACATTTTCTAATAGGGATTTAGCATTGGGTACCCTTTCCACTGAATGTGTCTAGATAAAAAAATTTTGCTTTTTTATGATTATGAATAAAATTATTCCAGTTATTGTATCTCCGATTCCAGGGACAACATTGCATTAGCCAGGGAAAAGCTTGCAGTGATCAGAGAGAAATTAGGTCCACCACCTTACTCTAATCAAGACCAGATTCGTTGGGAATTTCACTTCTCTGAATTCAGTCAAAGGGTGCAAGAGGTCAATGAAATGATTAATAAATACAACTTTATTGTGCCATTTATGGAAAAACAAATGGTTCATTACAGTATTGAAAAAAATGTGGACAAGATTTTGGAGCAACACCAAAACTATTTACCAAAGGACAGTGATGGCAAACCAATGCAAGCAGATCAACTCGGGCCTCTGCCCCAAGTCCATACAGAAGATGTAAAAATACACTGGGGAGAAGTGTGGTCCAACATAAAAAGTGTGTTTACATTGAGATGACAGCATGATGTGAAACTAAAGCAAACTTCGATTTTTTTTGCTAAATGAAAATGAACATTTATTTAAAGTTGTGATATTTGATTCAGGATTGTCAATTTTATTTTTCATTTATGAATAAATTATATCAGATCATTTCCAGCAAAGGGATGTAATAAACATCTGTAAAATCTAAACAGGGTATTTGATGTCATCCATTTTAGTTCATCATGATGGTGTTCATGACTTCCTTAATATATGATGAACTTAGATCCAAGAAAATCAATGCAGCCATCATACTTTTGCAAGAGCAAGGAATTAAAATGTCTTCATATTGCCCAGCTAATCTGGGCAGTGTAGTACATGTACTATAGTGGACAGAAAACGCACTGCTTGATCACTAAGGGTGCCCCCTTATTTTTGTTATCACCTTTGCTTTCTCTGAAATCAGAGAAGAATACAGTTGAGTCTGCTTATTTCGAAGTCATTCGGATAAAAAAAGGTCTTTGATTTATCCAAAATTCGAATTATCAGAATACATAGAGAAAGAGAGTAAAAAAATGTGGATGACAGATCAGGAATGTCATACAAGTGTGCAGGGGGGTGGAGGTGGGCCTAAACCCTCTCTCTCTTGTAGCCTTATTGCAGACTCTTGCCTGTAACGTAGGTGGTAAACACATACACACACCAGAATCACTTGCCACGCAGAGCATAGCACTGCATGTACTTTGCTTTACAAGCCTAAAAAAGTGCTTTCACTATGTCAGAATAAGAAAATCACGCCAAAATCGCTTTGAATTAACCGCATCCATATTTCAAAATTTGAACTAACCGATATTTTTTAATAAAGCTTAAATAGAGAAATATTTGGTAAAATTAAATGACTTCAAAATATGCAAGAATTCGAACTATTCAGATTCGAATTATTTGGACTTAACTGCACAATTTGCTATACAGTGCCTTATTCTGTTTATCTTCTAAGGGCATAATTGCTTGAGTTCCTTGATGTTGAATTGTTCCCTTGTTTAATTTTAGATCATGCTTTTCTGACCACGATTTGCAGTTTTTAGTATGATTCTATGAAATGTATCTTTAGTATTTGAGAAATGTTTACATTTAAGGGACATATTTTTAGTTTTTTTTTTTTACACATATCTGTAAATGACAAGATTCAAATTTTAAAACTGAATACAGGTCACTTCGAATCCAATGAACTCAGATTCAAAGAACAGAGTAAAATCCCCGTGTTTTTTTTTCCTTCTTTGACTCTCTTAAAATACCTTGCATGAAACAATTTAATCTCAGACCTGTCCCTTGTTCAATGAACTACAAGTAATGGCAAATCCACTACAGAATGCTTTTCTGCTTAGAAACTAAGTAATTGAAATTCAATTTAAAGGTCCCCTGTCGGCTGTTAAGAAATACCTGAAGTGTATAGGTGTTGGGCACCCATTATGCCGTAGTACATAAGGGTAGGGGAGAGCAAAGTATTGATATACAGGGAGAAGATAATAAAAAGAGACGGGGAAGGGGGCAGGTGGTGGCATCAAATGCATGAGGAGATCATGATACAGGATCAGAGAGCCAAAACGGCGGTAACTTGGGCAATGGTGAGGAGGGTAAAGAGTGGCTTTATACAATTATTATAGACACATGGTTGGTCGAAAAAAAAAAAGGGAGATAGTTATGTGGTAATTTCACTATGTTTGGTTACTTCCCTTGTGGTGCCTTGTGTCACGGCTCTAAGGAACCTTGCATTCAACGAATTGTTAAAAATGACCGAACTAGTTCGTTGAGTCCAGGGTGTACTGTTTTTTCAAAAATGCTATTGATATTACGCTGAAGTTTCTGTTGTGGAATGCTGCTAAATTTCTAGAGGCTGTGAAGATTTTTTTTTTTTGCTTTAAACATAGTTGTACTTAACCAGGGGTAAATCTAAGTTTAAAAAAAAAAAAAAAAAGCAATGTAAAACAAAAATCGTTTTCGTTTAAGCATTATAAAGTGTTTCATTGTAGTTGCTATCCTTAATTGCTAACACAAAATTAATCAGAATGATCTTTTCCAGAACTTGAAATTGAAACACACATAAAAGAAAAGTTATGGAGATCATTTGGACATATCTTTTTGGCTAGAAATAGAAAGCATTTTGCAACTACGTGTACCTCATTTAGTAGAGTCAAAATTGCATCTTTGAAGATATATCTTGTCCCAAAAAAATCTTTTCTGTACTCTCTGTATAATACAGAGTGCAAATGTAGTTGAGATAGGCCAAGACAAGTGCGGCCATGAGTGTCTTATCTTAATGTGGATCATAAAAGGGCATTTTACATGCCCTCTATCAGATACAACCGGAGTCTTCACCTCAATTAAGGTACCTCGAGGATAGTGCTCTATATATTCACAATTGAACAGATAACTTATAAAAAAATAGGATAATATTGACACTAAAACTGTATTCTGAAGATAAACAATGGTTTTCTCTGTAATGTTTCAAAAATATACAACATAAAAGTGAGTTCAAAAGAAGTTAAGTAAGTTCTAAAAAGAAATCAGTTACATAGCCTAAAGAAAAATGATGTTTAAAAAGGCTGATTTAAATATATATATATATATAGACAGAAAATATTTTTTAGAATTTCATCTTCACTCTTCACAAAATATTTTGCCCATTCATTTATTCACTTTGATGTTATGAAAGGGAAAAGTTTGATGTTGAAAGATTTGGTAGCTTAACTTCACATACTTTACAATTTACATATGTTTACTCTTTAAGCGGATTACATTTTGGTATTTATCAAGGAAAGTTTACTTTTAATATGGAGAAAAATTATTTTAATATGTTCATATTGCACGCTCATTCCATTCTGATGGTCTTGGCTCCTCTTTGTTTGGTGTGGAAACAAGGGGCAATCTGAAAACGGGACTTAAAAATGGTTAAAATTAACTCTTCCAGTTAATTTCGGTTACCATCTAATCTTTCTTGCTTTTTTTTTAAACAACTTTCTGGCTATTTTCTTGACCTTGCTACTCCAATCACACTCAGATGAAGTGTTTTGAGTGTAACAGCGTGTTATGACCTGTGATCAATCTGTCTCATGTCAAGGGCATTTCCTGCATACTCATGTCTGTTCCAATATTGCTTGTCTGAGGTACCGATAATAAATTTTTTTTTGCATCGAAAAGGTTTTATGTTTCCATGAAACATTACCTGCTATTATAATCCTCCTGAGGAAAGTCCAGTTATTTAATATTTCCATTCTCTTCTCCTCCCAAATTCATGCCTTCACACTCAGGACTTCAACTGAGACTGACACAATCCTTATGTTGCCTAGTCTTTTCTTCTGTGAGGACTAGCATTTTCCAGTTGCTCCCGTATTTATGTACATAAAGGCAAGTGATTATCCTCTTTGATCAATCAGTAATCACTTTTTATTTAAAAAGAACATATTGTTCATCAAAACCGGCTGACCGGACCAAAAAAGGTACCGATGTGTGTTCATTAAAAAAAATTCATTTACGGATGGCAAATTTTATTCATTAAATAAAATGCAATTTATATACGCCACTTTTGCTCTCTGGGTCAGTTACATTGTGTGTACATGTATTTTTCTTACCTATCACATGTGACACTTCTAAAGAAGATTATCAAACTGTTTAGATAGAACAAGCAAAAAGAGCTTGAAACAAAACTATAGTCTTAACTATTAGTTTGCTTTATTAGATGAACTTGAAATATTCTCCAAAAACATTTTAGGTTTTCCAACTAATGGCATAATATACTATAGTTATGGGCCATGAGCTAAAATAATTATTGTTGATAATGATAGTGAGACAATGAGGGACTGAGATGGCATAAAACAGAATTGAACCTCGATGTTCCTATACAAGGCCAATTCTTACTTTGCTTATTTATTATTCTATATTTGAAACAAATGAACACTCTTTTAAGAAATATGTTAACATAGTGGGTAGGAATGAAAAAATTAAAATTTTTTTAAATGAATTGACAGTTACCACACAATAAATTTCAAACCAGTGAAAATATACCAATCTGTAAAAGAATTAGCCTCATTAATGCACAGCATTACTCTTAGATGTAGATGTTTTAATGATTTTAATTATTAATACTCTTTTTTTCCTTTAATCAATCTGGATCAATGCAACACGCACACATAATATCTCTCTCAAAATAAGTAATTTTAAGACCAGATTTGGTCCATAAATCATTTAGCATTCATTTTTTTTTTTTAAACTGTATCTGGAAGTTTACTTAATATCAAATTGTTTTTGTTCGGATGACATAAACCACAATTCCTTTAAAAATTGTAGATGGAAAGAAAAGAAAATTTTCATACCATTGAAGACATGTTCTTTAATGTTCATTACATGAATTTTGAAAACACACACTGTCGAGCCATTGCCCATAATGCTTGAACCACTGCAATATCTAACAATCTATGATCACTTGAGACTCAAGGATGAACACCACTGAACCCAATCCAAAGGTTTTGATAGCAACTTGTCCATGTTTTCAACTTTTCTTGAGCTAACATTCTCTGCACTTTTAGCGCATTTGAGTGGCGGCCCAGCAGGCTCCTCTTCTGACTCAGAATCTGATGAAGATTCTTCGACTTCATCTAATTCTCTGTCACCAGCATCATCAGCTTGAGATAATGGTCTTTTGAGCTGTTTTCTGCCGATCACATACAAAATATTATTAAAAAAATAAATGGCATCTTTGCACAAGGTCATCAAGAGATAACATATTATGTTTGCAAATAGCGTAAGCTTTGCACAAGGTGTAACAAAAAAATAATGTAGCATTTACTATGGTTTAGAGAACAAAGATTAATTGTTGTTGAGCAAAAGCAATTAATGATCAATGGCATGTAAAATGAGTTTCATTTATTAGAATCAGCAATCTTAATTTCACAAGTCACAGAATGCTTTAATTAAATTCAACAAGTGGGATGTTACAATAAATCCTTCGGGTGGACTGAGCTTGTAAAAATTATCAGCCAATCAATCATTCAAATAGTAGTTGTTGTTTGTTTTTTATATGGATGCATGAAAAAAAAAAAAGAATCAATTGTAACTGTACAGTACAATATCTGGTGAAGTGACAGGGAGATAAGGTGTTGTAAGCATGTTGCCTAAAAGTGTGATGGAAGTAAAACCATTTTGATTTTAAATAAACTTTACTTTGATAAAAGATGCTGTTAGAAGTCTATTTGACTTACCTTTTGACAACGAGGTTTTTCAAATACTTGTCACAATAAAGAGACACTGGTTCGTTTGACTGCAGCAACTGGAAGAAAAAGCACAATTTAAATGAAACTCCCATTGCAAACAATTCTGTTATTTTATTTTTTAAGATGCAAAAAAAGCGCTTTGAGCTACATAACATTAACTTCCTTAAAATCAAAACATAATGATATACAGTATTAATCCGCCGTGCAATGTTTCATCATTCAATTGATATGGTGCCCTGTTCTTAAGTGTAGATGACCATGACCTTCCACACATGTAATCCCTCGTCACTTTTTAGTGCATCTGTCACTTGTCCTACTTTTGGCCACTTAGTTAGTCCATCCAACATTTTCCCTCACTGTTTTCCCCTGCTGTATTTTCCTTCAATCATACTAGTTGTTACATGATGTTCTAGTTTCTCTCTTCTCATCAAATGGCCAAAAATGTTGTCTAGTGTTTTTACATATTTTTTTTCATAAGTGATTTTTTTGTGCCAGCTTCTCATAACTCTGTTTTGTTTGATTTCTTTGCAGTCCATGAGATTCGTAGAGTTCTCTATGGAACCACATTTCTGTTGCCTCTAGTTTCTTTTTTTTTCATTCTCTAGAAACAGTTTTGCGTGCGCAATTCTTGATTCCCATTGATAAAAATGTTGAGCTGTGGAAACTAATTGTTTTGACTGACAACCATTACATCTGACTTTTGTTGTTCAATTCCAATCCTTTCTTTCTGCTTTCATTTTCAACAAGTCTCTAGTAACTGGTGCAAGTCTTCTTTATTTTCTTCAATTAGTACAGTGTTATCAGCCTATCTCAATTGTTTATGTTGTGCCCTCCTACTTAATTCCTGGGTATCCTTCTAAGTTTTGCATAATTGTTTCACTGCTGAAGAGAAAACGTCTGGGGAAAAAAAAAACATCTCTTTGTCTGACACCATGTTGGGTTTTTTTTCAAATGAGCTTATTTCCCCATCAACTCCAATTGCTGCTATCTGTTCCCAGGATATGTTTTAATCATTCATAGATCTATGCTTCCTAGTAATGAATAAAATTTGCAGTTTTCAAAATTCACTTGCACTGGTAGGATTGTAACAACTGAGTGGCTCTCACCAGGTAGGATTGTAACAAATGAGAACTCTCACCAGGTAGGATTGTAACGAATGAGAACTCTCACCAGTTAGGATTGTAATTACTCAGAAACTCTCACAAGGCAGGATTGAAACTACTGAGTAAACCTCACCAGACAGGATTGAAGCTACTGAGTGACTCTCACCAGGCAAGGTTTTGACTACTGAGTGACACTCACCAGGCAAGGTTTTGACTACTGAGTGACTCTCACCAGGCAAGGTTTTGACTACTGAGTGACACTCACCAGGCAAGGTTTTGACTACTGAGTGACACTCACCAGGCAGGATTGTAGCTACTGAGTGACTCTCACCAGGCAAGGTTTTGACTACTGAGTGACTCTCACAAGGCAAGATTGCAACTACTGAGTAACTCTAACCAGGCAGGATTGTGACTACTGAGTGACTAACCAGGCAGCATTGTGACTACTGGGTGACTCTCACAAGGCAGGATTGTGACTACTGAGTGACTCTTACAAGGTATGATCGTGGAGACTTTCAATGCCTCCTGCTCTGGTGAACAGAATGTGATAATCTTAAGATTCAATTAAGTCAATATATATTTTTCAAAGAAATGTCAGAACAACTTTCAAAAAGTACTCACTGATACATAAATCATGTCTTGGCCTGCAGTTTTACACATTGTGTCCTTTGCCTTGGTATCCTGTGTCTCCCTTGTGACAGATTCCGCAATGAAAGAGCTTAGAGCAGTTTGAGGAAGATTCTGGGCTATCTTTGTCTGAAGTGAGAAAAATCGAAAAAAAGTATTTTAAGCTTAATTAGTTGACTTACATATTTATGTATAACTGAATACTTGGTTGTGATAAGAGGTATCACAAATGGATCCTTTCCTAACTCAAATTTCATCAACTTGAATATCATGATCATGAAAAAACAAACAAACCCTTATACATTTAAGTTTGTACAGCAGCGTATGAGGTTATTTAAGTAAGAAAGCTGAAATTGAAGTGCAAATGTTCAAATGAATGAGATTGCAACAGAAAAAAAGGACATTTAGGGCTTCATACCCATCTACTTAACATAAACAAGATGGATATGCTAATCACTCATCATGAAAGATAATAGAATGAACCGTTCCTGGGAACAAATTACAAGCAGAAAATTCCAGAGATTAAAATGGTTGCCAATACTTTGTTATCCCGTTTGACCTCAAAATTTTGGCCTTTGGAAAGAACTACTTCAATTCAGTTGTGACTCTCTTTGCTCCTCCAACGCCTACCAAGCTGCGAGCTCAACTACCATATAAGTGTTCCAAATGTCTATTACTAACAAAAAACTGAAAACCTAACAAAGAAAGCGCCCTCCCCCCCCCCCCTTCCAAAAAAAAAATAAATAAATAAAAAAATAAAATTTAAAAGCCAAGTGACTTGAAAAAGAATAAACCAGAAAGGGACAGCTTAAATGCTGTTAGCTGTGATATTTGATTCCCTCCAAGAATTCACTTGGATAGATGGCTTGATAGATCAGGTCATCAAAAAATATAAATCCTGTACAAAGTTCAAGCTAAAAAAAAAACAATTCGGAGCCTGGTTATTTTATTACAGGTATCATAAAAACTTTACTTAACTTTTTGTTTACAAAATTAAATGTAGAGCAAACCTTCTTTGGGCTGTCTTGCTGGTGGTCAGGAGTTTCTAAAGTGATAAGCTGCTGTTCAGCATTGTAAAAGTAAATTTGGGAGTCTCCTGGCCATCCAACATCTGTGAGAGTGTTGCTGCGAGCACCAGGAACAAAAACAGCATCCAGTATCTGGCTAGAGCTCACATTGTTTTGCTGGTACAGCATTGTGGCACTGCTAGGTCTGAACACACATACTGGGAAAAAGAACAAATAAAAAACATCCAATTATTTAACATTCACTGCAATACATCACCTTATTTAATTGGAAAAATAGGATGTTGCTTAACCTATGCATCAAGAACATATAGCAGAAAGATGCATTCATTATAATTTTAGCTAATATAACTCTTACAATAGTCATAGAAGAATTATCAGTAGAATTTGTAGCATCAGCTGCAGTACAAGTTGTAGCCTTTTCTTTTGCTTTAAAAAAACAGATTACTTTGATCATGCCCTCATTTAGCCTGGCTGTTTCCCAGCAGCTGTAATGTAGTTTTACTGAAGATGCCTTCATTTGTAAGGCTTTTCTGAGCTCTTCATTTCTATTTTTAAATAATTGTAAAAGCACAATTTCACTGACTTACGCTTAATTTAATATTTTTTGTATGAGCTACAAACATGCACGAAAGATATTGAGAATTTCTCTATAGCTTTGGTACAAAAAATGGTTTGTCTAACATTCAAGAACATTTTCTTGGCACCTAGAGGAGCAATATTTATAGCTAAGCATAAAAGACAATTTACAATGTGCTTACATTTTTCAGTCGAGACAAGAGCCATAATATCAGATGCTGGATCCTTGATCAGAATCGAACCTTGTTTTTGTATAGACCACATAACTGAGAGAGGAGAAAAAATAAAGCTTTATTAATTTTTATTTTTGGCATGGCAAAAGCATTTAGTAAAAGAAATCAGTCAATGCTACCTCAAAACTCAGTCCTTGTTGCATTTATTCAATTTATTGTAATAAGCATGACATGTTGAAATAAAAGCAAGTAAATGTATTGGAATAATTATGACACACAGATGGAGAAATGTACGTCCTCAGCAGTATGTTATTGTACCAAACTTCCTAAAGTACAGTATTTAGATATTTGGCTTCAATACATGCAAACTGCTTCTGAAATAACCTGTTACAACTATTTCCAAAGAAACTTTACATGCCCTCAAGCTGAAATGGTCCCAACACTGCCTTTTCGTGTAGACAAATTGAAGCTTCAACTGTAACTAGCTTAGTATTTGATCTATCAGATTCAGAAAACAGAGAAAAACCAGAGACTAGTTTGTCTGAGATCCACAAAATGTTCATTAAAAATTACATAAATGCTTCAAAACATTTAAATAGGCACTATAACAAAAATACAAATTTCTTCAACACACCCAACAAAAATAATTGGCTCAAAATAATTCTGCCAAGCCTAGGATAAAAATTGAAAAAAAAAAAAAAAAAAAAAAAACTCACTTGATAAGGTTAAAAGATTCCAGGATATCAAATGATTACTTGTTGCCAACACAAGCTGATGTTTGCATTTGTTACTTCCAAATTTTATGTGTCTGCAATTAAAACATAAATAGAACTTAAATTTCAATAATCAAAGCTATTTTATTGATCATAACTATTTAAAGCAATTTAAAATTTTCCCCTACAATCATAAACTCCAGCAGCTGAAAAAAGTATTCAGTTCTATAATGTTACATTTTCGTCACTGTACCAACTAAAAACCTGAGACTAACCAAACTTATGATTGTGAACAGAGAGTAAGGTCCATTGACATTCAGATGGAAGTTTTATGAAAAGTTTTCAAGCTATCTTCTACATCTGACTAATCCATGATTGAAGAAACAATTGGATTTTTTCTAATCAATATTTAGAAATGTGGGATATGTCTAAGTCTTGAATTGAAGACTTACTTCACGCTTATGTGTATCACATTTCCTAAGCCAATTTTTTAATGACACCGTTCAAACCCCTAAAGTAAAATTAAAGAAAAAAAGACCCACTTGTCTGGTGTTAGCAGACCCAGATCTAGCCTGTATACCGAACCACATAGATGTAGTTAAACTAAAAGAAGATCACTCAATTTTGCGTCTGGTCATCATAAACCTCTTTCTTTATAGCAAACATAAACACACTTTTGTCAAATTTCTAACCAATGTCAGAATGGGCCCAGAGAAATAAGGTGAATGCTTTGTCTTAACTTCTTTAACTATAAATTATCAAGAAGCAGCAGCTTTAGCATCAAATTTCATCACTAAAGAATGTAGAGTGTTCTTGTCAAATTAAAATTTAGAAAGAACAAGGAGTTATAATAACTTTATTGGCAAAAGTTAGTATCAAATGCTACCAATGTAGCTTCAGTAAAACATTTTTATAGACACTCATGAGTACAATGATCTACATGTGCCACTGAAAATTTAAAAAAAACAAAAACTGTATGAACACAGCTTTTAGGGGATTGAATATCTGAAGAACATGAATTGAAACTTACTCAATGTTTTCCTTAGGTGATATTCCATTAGAAAGTGTTGTTCGCACTACACCGTTATCTGGATCCCAAATTGTTAGTAAATGTTCAAATGCCACAGCTAGAGTCGAACCATCAGAGGAGAAATCTGCACTGAGCCCTTGCAATCCACGGTAGAATCCCACAGAGTCACAATCCCATCTAACATTCTCTCCTGAAAAAAAGGAGAAAAATTTACAAATCAAACAATCACTTATGAAACAATAACTGTATTAATTTTACTTGCACCAAGTAATGTTAGAGCACATATATTACAATCAGACAAAAGCAAGGGCTGCAATAAATGAAGCATATATTAGCACAAAAAAAAAGAAAAAAATTTCATTCTGAGTTTGAGGGGTTCTTTTTTAAAGATAAATTTAGATTTGAGAACAGTTATTGGAACTACTGATTCAGAGTAGATTCTGTGCCCATTTATTTCTGATACAAGCAAATTTATACTCAGGTGGGCTTGTGTAATTGCCAGATCGTTTGTAGTCAGAAGAAAATTATTTATCAGAGAAAGCAGTGAGCTAATGAACATGACAATGATTAACTACTAAGGAGACAGTAACAACTTGATTTTGCAGCATAACTTAAGAGCTTTCACTGAACACAAAGGTAAGATTCTACGATAATATATCACATGTTTTTCATTGCCCCTTGTTCCAAAAATCACAAGACCCAACTTCTATTAATAATTTGAAATCGCAAAACCACATCTCAATGATTTTTAAATTAAGCTAAGAATAACTGTAATGGTTCAAGTCAAGAAGTGAAAAGAAGTTCACCAAACAAATCATATCTAAGTTCACTTTGATGTTGATTGTACTTCCTAGATGCGACAAACATGAAAGAACATGAAAACTACATCTGGGCTTTATTAGACATAAGGGATAATGTCATACTTTTAGGAAAGTGGTAGAAGCAGTCACAAGACACATGCCTAGGTCTAACCCAAGACCAACAGATAAGTTAAACAAAATAACAAACACAATTAAAGACAATGGGTATGACTGGGGATCAAACTCATACAGCACAAACTGCTGACCGAATTTGCCAGTTCTATCCTCTTTAGAATTAAATTCAAGGAATTTAAGAGGATGTACATAGAAAACTGGAAAATAGCTAATTCTGTACTTTCCCAATCTTTTTAAAGTCCTTCAGAACAAACAAAAAAATTCTTAGAAAATCAAAAATCTTCAGGAACTTATAACAGCCCATTTATTTGCACTTATATGATAACAAGTATGACTGCTTGTTCAAATGAACAAGTGTGGAAGAAAAGTACATTGAAGAAATGCAAACTCCACAAAAATAACATACTATTATCCTCCAGAGCCATACAATTGCACCGAAGAAAAGCAAACTTTACAACAATGAACAGGTGGGTAAGACTACTACCGCAATAAAAAAATGGCAAATTTTACAAAAAGATCTCCTCAAGAGCCATATAAATACATTAAAGTTTAAACAAACTTTACTAAAATCAGAAATATTTTTTATCTACTCCGGAGCCATCCAACTACATGTAAGAAAAGCAAACTTCACAACAATAACAGATACGTGCCTATATCCTCTCCAGAACCACTCTTAGTACGGTTTTAAAGTATATAGAAGTTTGCGCCAATGGAATTCTTTTCATGTTGTCATGGAGACATTCTTTAAATGTAGGAGAGATCTCAAGCAAAAAAAGTTAACAAAATTTGGATGCAATCTTTTTAGCAGCCTTTTCTCTCCACCAAGACCATAACATGATGCTGATGACCCAGTGAAGATACAATGTAGTGCTCAACCTGTTGTGGTTAAAAAGTTATCGTAAATACAAAGTAAAAATGTGCAACTGCTCAGAGAGCATAACAGAAAAAAAATATTTTAAGGCCCTTGATTTTTAAAAATTCATTGGGTTACCCTAGATTGCTAGAGCTTATAATTTTCTACATATACAATCTGATAGCTCAAGCATGACGAATGGCTTAACTTGATTGTTTCTTACATATGCAGTCACAACTCCAGAAGAAAATGCGACAATGGCAATATATTTAAAATACTAACCAATCACTACTACTTTCCTGTATAGAACAGCATGTTTTCCATGACACTTTTGTCTTTACGCTAGAGAAGGTCAAATTTCATTTAATTTTTACATTTTTTCGTTCTATTAAAGACTAAAACAACATATTTCTAATAAAATTATATTTACAAAATAACAATAATTTGTTTCAAAAGCTTCTTCCTCTCTAAAAATTGTAAAACGCTGAGAACAGTTTTTTAAATGTCATTTGGTTTGTCATAACAAATTTGGCAAAAAATTTTGATGAATTAACATATTTTTAATGAAATTATACCTACAAAATAACAATAATTTGTTTCAAAAGCGTCTTGCACTCTAAAAATCGTAGACCGCTGAGAACAATTTTTAAATGTTATTTGGTTTGTCGTAACAAATTTGGCAAAAAAATTTTGATGAATTAATTGTGATAAAAAAAGTAATAAACTTTCAGGGACATTTTTGAGCCTAAATCCTTATTTTTTTCAAAATTTTTTGCACTGCATGAGACATAATAAACTTCATCCTGTATATTGAGTGGTTATGGAGGAAATATCAGAGAGAGAAATCAAAGTTGCCGTTTATAATATAGATGAGCATTTAAAGGTAGCCATAAATAGATTTTGATTTTACAAAATTAGCTAACTGTTCTGGTTCAATGATTTTCCCATAACTATTTAAGCTAGGATCCAATCGTTACAGGGGTAGCTCAGAGAACGAAAAAGAACCAGAGTATTATTAACGCAGCAACAAAAAGGTTTAGCACCTATGCCCTTGAAGTTCTGTGTGTCAGAGATCAGGAAGGAGCAATATATTATTGCAGCCATAAAAAAAATAGTAGAGCGCTGAACAAAGCTTAATAAAAAAAAAAACTCACTGTATATGTCTGTGTCATCCACCAAGATCCATAACTTAAAGCAACTGTCTTTGCCAATGGTGACCAGGGTTGAAGTTTGATCTGACTGACTTTTGTTAGGGTCAGAGGGACGAAACAACATCTTGATAATCTTTTCCTCATGCGGATATTCTACTCTTGTGTTCAGTGTATACCTGATTCAAATGCAAAACACACAGAATATGAATCACCAAATATCACATGAGTTAAAGATAAAACAAGTTGGAAGTATACTAACAGAACATAGATCCCCAAATGCAAAATTTAGAATAGGCCAAATATATTAATACCACACAGAGGAAAGTAAATAAAGATAACCAGACTTTAACAGTTTACAGCTTTAAAATGATTTTAAAAAAATATCTATATATCAATATATATATATAAAATTATATATATATATATATATAAGCAAGCCGAAAACCATATTCTACAAACAGAACCCTGTTCAATTTGCCAAGGCTGGGGTGCATGTGTGTAAAGAGGCTTATAAATGAAATAAAATATCCCTCCTTTTACTTACATGATCCAAATATATGCCTCCACCTATCTATCTTTACCTAGAATCTAGATATCTTGATAATTCTATTTGTAAACACAAAATTTAGATATAGAATTTAATTTTGGAATAAAGGAAATCGACTCTTCTTTCCCAATCTGTTTTTTAGATCCTTTTAAACGCTTATTAGAAAGCTCTGAATTTTCGCGTTAAGTGCATAAAAGTGCACTGCCTTGAATGAATTCTTAACTATGCAGTTATTTAAATCTAGATTTGCACTTCAACTTCATTGAGAAAGACTTCCATTGTTAAAAAATGAAAAAAAAAATAGTGCACAAAATTGCTGATCGTAAGTTAGCCTTTGTTGGCGAAACAACGCATTTTGGGGAAATCAAGGAAAGCAGTTTGCCTGCAAAATTTCAAAGGTATGGGTTAGGTAATAATGGAGGAGTTCTTGCCCAAAGCCTCTCAAGTCTGCTTTTATATATATGTATAATAACACTATATATATTTCTTTGTTTTTCTTTCATCTCATTTTCTTTTTTTTCAAAAAATCCAATTGCCTGACATCCCAATTACATTAAAATTATTAAAATATATGAGGGTGATTTAACTTTGCTCTCCTTCTTGAACTGTTCTTAAGAAGTAAAAAAAAAAAGAATACATAGTTTACACATTTAAATTATAACTGTATAAGTAACATTTGTCTAGGCAGAATCACCACTCACTGTCTCAGCTATATTCATGAAAATAAGTACATAAGATTTTGGGTTGGATATAATAGAAAAAAAAATTATATTTACGTCTGAGCCTCAGAGCTGTACATCCAAAACTTGAGCCTCATTTCAGGTGAGAACACTCCATCATCCCACACCTCAAATGTGGCTATCCATTGACCATTGTGACTGAAAGCTACACTGGTTATTTCAGTAACAACTGTTGGACGGTCTATGTTTTCTGGAGAAATGTAATTCTGCCCCACAATATCCAGCTGGCACATAAAAAAATAATTCACTCTTAAAAAATGTTTATTTAACTGAAAGCTATATGACAACCTTTTACAAAAGGCTTCTACAAAAAAATTAATCTCAATTTATGACAAATTGGATATGTGTGAATTCTTTGGAAAAATAAGTAAATTTAAACGATGTAACTATACCATTGGGGTTTTTTTTTTTGTACATGTAAGAAACAGCTATTAATTCTTCAAAATTATAAGCACTTAAAAGATTGAAAAATTAGACTACTGTTAAGATATTTTGGAAAAAGAATGTTCAAAAGAGCCACCTTCTTACAGCAAGGAATGGTTGTATACAGCGTGCTAAAGGCAATCACTTAAATTTCCTAGCATCTATTGATAAAACAAGCTACTAAACTCTGCATCACCCAACTCATACTCACACCCTTCAAAACATAATCAAATCCCTAGGATCTCTTTTTTCATGCATCTAGCTTTGTTATCTTCTTACTAGTGTATGCTTCATGCTATTGACTCCATCAAATAAAGAATTTTGATGATGTTCTTTCCAGTCTCTAGGAGTCTTGAGATGTGTTTACAATCTGGGTTGGACTTGGATCAAACTCCATCAACTCAAACCTTGTGCATTTTATCACAGCTATTTAATTTTGGAAACACTGATTCACATTTAGATCTAATGCAGTAAATATCCAGTTGGCCTACTCAGTAGGCTTTAGTGTTGACCCTAACTGATGCTTTTCAACTTCCAATTCTGTGTGGGCCACTGGTAGTTCAACAATAAATCAGAAACTGAGGCAGAGATTGTCACTTTGGGTTTGGTACAAGCCAGAAAGTTTTGTGGCCTTTCAAAAGTTTCCACAACAAAGGAAGCTAGTATAAATATTCAACTTTCATTTTTATCTCTGCATTTCATTCCTATTGTATTACCTTCCATTTCTGACAAACACAATTTTACAGGAGGAAATAATGGTCAGATAGTAAATTGCTTTTAAATACTCCCTAAAACATGAATAAAAAACAAAACTTAAAGGAAACATGACACTCACATTGTACAGCTGCTTGTTAAGATTAAGAGAGTAAAACTGTAGATGCCCAGGTAATCCATTTGTCACAAGCGTTCTAGATCTTGGGTCATAGTCAAGGCCACAAGGGATAGGATCCTTTACATAAAAGTTACATCGTGTCAATCCACGGTAAACAATCTGTACCTGCAGACTGATATCCAGTAGCTGAATTACTGTGGAAAATATCACAATTCAGCTCTGCATCAGAAAAGAAAGGTAGGTCTGAAAACTAAGGCAGGCAATTTTTTTTTAAATTTGATTCCCCTTGTTTGGCACAGCAGGAGCATGCAAAAACCAACTCCTGGGGTGGGCTCAATTTATTCAATCAATTAGTAGACTCCAAATCTCATCAGCAATTTAAAATTCATGTACAGCTTTTGCTTTCAAAAGACCCAAATATAGGAGACATTTCATTACATATAGACTATAAATCTATAAATTTAGACCTGTATGTTTTGTAAAACATGATGTAGACTTCAGTTTGTCTGATGGGCTGAATAAAAACTAAAGGGTAAGAAAAAAGGAAAATTTATTCACAAGAGAAAAAGAGAAAATTTAAAGACACCAGCAAAGTCAATGCCAAACTAAAGAGATTCACCATTGTCAGCAGTGTTAACTGCATAGAGAGTTCCATCAGGTGAACTTTCAATCCTGTGAATTGGGGCACCCATGCGAGGTTTGAAGTCCCTGTTGTTCTGACTTCCCATCTGCCATCTAACCAGCACACACTCATGGCCACCGCTTAACATACACGAACCTACAGAGAAGACAAAGAGAAAAAACAATAAACTAGTCAAGAAAATATCCTGATGATGACTCATATAAAAAGTATTTGAATTAGCCTCAATTTTCTTCAGGATTAAGAGGTTTGGATTCTATATAAGTAGTCACTATACATGGATTAGTCACTGGTTATGGTAGAATGAATGATACACAATAATAAATCAATCTAAGGATAAAAATGTACCTTCCTACTTTCACATTGATTTTAGTGGTATCACATCAATTCTCACTGATATTCAGAATAATACAACAATTACAAGTATCTTAAAAAATGTACGAAAATTCTTGATAGTAGCAAAGAACTGACCATCAGGAGTAAAGCTGAGGCAAGTTACAGCCAGAGAATGCCAATGCAAAGTTGATATAGCTGGAGCAGCATCTGTAAAAAAATTGTACCTGAAAGAAAAAAATGTTCAATTTGCAATGCAGGTCAAACAGAATGAAACATGGGAGAAAATATGCTCTTAGGCAGCTCCAAATTAGATTTTTAAAAAATTGATAACACAGTAAAAAATATCTATCAGTGTATTTCTTGAAATGTTTGAAAATATCCTTTTACACATTTATATTTCTTAAGATGGCTATGCAAATTTAAAAAAAAAAACATTCCTGCACTTGATATAAGATACACAAGTATTTACGGCAAGCAAAAACATCTATTTAACACTTAGTATTTGCTTCTTTTCAACTTTTAATTTGGTTAAGAAAAAGTTTTACGTGCTTTTTTATTCTCTGTTTATTGAAAAGGGAGGGGGGGGGGGGAAGAAGGGGGAAAAGGAATGACATTATCAAAGCAATTACCACAACAATATTCTGCCATTTTCAAGACCAGCAGCCACACAGGATTCTGTAGGGTGACAAGCCACACATGTTACCGCTTTAGTCTTGTTGAATTTGTCTGTGTCATAGACACTGAAAGGGTGTAAAACAATTTCCAAAAATAGTAAACAATCAAAAAGTCGTAAAGCTAGTACCTTATTTACATCTGAAAAAAAAAACAACATGATTTTTGGTTCGTTTGATAATACCTGACACGACTGTTGGTTGTTAGTGTCTTCACAATTGATTCAATGAACTATTATCTTCCAATGAGTGATTGGAACTTTTGTTCAAAGTTGCACCATGCACTGGTTACCCCTAATAATTTTGTAAGTCTTGTTAGTGTATTCTCAGTTTTTCTGAGCTGTATGTCAGAAACTTTCATCCATAACATCAATCCTTAAGCGACTCCTCCACAACACTCAATGATACACTTTTTCCTTATATTGCATTTATATTTCGCAATTAAGTTAATTCGTCATGTTTAGAACACACAACCAGGGTCATCTAGGATATGATTCTTATGGTATTTGAAGGACATCTTTCTAAACCTCATTTTCAGTTTTTCAAAAATTTTATACCAAATGACTTATTTGATTGTGTCATTTTCACACAGTAACATGAACAAATTGTCATCAGAGATTTGGTTTGATTAGAAACCTTTTTGAGAATGCTCTATTGTTTACAAAGTCTAAATTCATCCCACTGGGATTAAAGTTCATGGAATTAATGAACTTGCTTCCAACTAATAGTCAATGCAATTACCTAGTTTTGAAAACCACATGCCTCAATATCTGCAAGTTGGGCTTTTGTCTTTATAAATTAGGTTAGCAGCACTGAGGGAGCATGACATTGTAAACAGTAATGGGAGATGATTCAGATTTTTAGATCAAGAGGAGAGGAGTGAGAAGCACTATCTTCTTCACCCTAACATTTTCTCATAACTTGTCTAATCCTCGCAGACCCTGAATTAAGGGACGTAAATCCCCATAAACCTAAGATGGACCAGTCATTCATAAAAGCTTTGCTGATGTCAATATGTCACGACTTTTATCATAACGTTAGTTCAAAGTAAATATGAAATAAAATAAGTTTTGAGCAATTTTTATGAGTAGAAATTGATTTTTCATCACTGCATAAATTTTTAGGGATGAGGAGTGGACCAAATGAAAATAATAAAGGAGGCACAAGACCTAATTCTTCATTTTAGTGTTTGGGAGCTAAATGATTATGTGCTTGGTTCACTGAATTAATGCTGTCTCTTTGTGTAAGCCATGTCTTTGCCTCCTTTTTAATCATTTGATCAGATCACAGGACAATCAACTTCTAATAAAATTTAGAAATACTTTATTTTAATGACATAAAATTAAAAAAATTTTTTTTTTAATTTGCTCATTTGTCATTCACTTAAGCTTCTAATTATAAGCATCACTTTATTAAAAAGGAAAAAGAAAATTTTAACACAAGACTTTCACTTTCATGAAGGAATTGCATTTGTGCATCAAGCAAAAAAGATAACATATGTAGGCAAAAAAAAAAAAAAAAACAACAAAAAATGAATAAAAAAAATAAAAATTTGACCATCATTCATGTTATATGGCTTAATAAATTTCATTTTAAGTATTACTTACATCTTTGTCTTCCCTGTTTTCATGGAGTGAATTGCAAGCTTGTTCTTTATACCAGCTGCAACACAATCTCTCTATAAAATAAATCGAAAGCAAAAACAGAGATATTGAAATATGAGGGGATTGATTACCCATACAAGAAACGCTTGAAGGTCTCCCCAAACAAATCTTCAACAAAAAAATAAATTGTTGTTCCCAGTAATTTCACAACCAAATCTTTGATGTGCAGAAAAAAGATTTTCTTTTTTTTTCCACAATTTTTTTCATAATTTTTTTCCTTTCTCGGTAAGAGAAATGAGTGTTTGTTGATACAGATGGAAAGGGCTGCAACCTACACTTTTGTGTTATCTTTCCAACGAGCATTGATATGCCTTTTTCCTTTCATCAAATCTTCTCTGTAACACCCACCATTTGGAAAAAAAATTGATCTCATCTTAATATAATGGAGAAATTGTCTTCACCAGAATAAATTATCTTGAAATGAATCGAGAATTGAAAAAAATGGTTTAATGAAATTCTAAAAGTAGACAACATTTTTACAGAATTTAATTTGTTCACTTTTAATGAGAGCTTTAGTTTGTTTTACTTTAGCTAAAGGCATTTTTTTTAGATTCTGCTTTTATTTTCAGGCAATCTATGGCCACATATGGTATAAAATAAAAACCACAAGAATAGAATTATCTTACCATACAACCATAAGAGACCAAATTTGGATTTGCATCACAATCATTGATCAAGTTCTGTGGTTGATCAAAAGCCTCTTTGTTTTTTCTTTTCTTCCACAACATCACAGCAAAAGCTACAAAGAAATATTGTCCATGTTGGTAATTGATGCAAAATTTATGTGAATGGATCTACCAGCTAGACAGGACTTTGGTGAAAAATTTTCTCAACAAGAATTACACTTATAGGAAGAAAGCCTTTGTTTTATGATCAAACCTTTAGAAAAATTTCAATTTTATCAAATATCAAGAGCCAATATAGCATTCAACAGAACTTCATTTTTTTTTTCCTGAATCCCAAAGGGTATTTAAATTTTCAGGTGGTACTAATGTATAAGAGCTCACGGAAGCAGCACTTGAATTTACTAATATAGGTTAATATTCATGAATGAAAGTTTTTGACTATTTTGTTGAGAGTATAAAATTAATGAGCACTTACATTTCTTGTGTTCCGAGAGTTGGGCCAGCATAAGAATCAACTTCTTTTCTGCATTTATTGCTAAAAGTCCACAGAGGGGCAAGTGGAGGTCATGTTTCTAGAGAAAGAACACACAAATTTTAATAGAAGAGAAGGAGGCAATATATAACTTTTGCAAAAATCAGAGTATCATCATTCTCTTTTAATGACTAAATATTATCTGTCTGCAGTTTTGTCTTTCTCTTTAAATTTGTATTTCTTCCTCAAACAATTGAGATTATCAAAAAACACTGTGTAAAAAGAGATAAAATTGATTTGATAAAAGTAGCAATATTGACCTTATAAATTTAATGTAAATATGACTCAAGTTTTACAGACACAATAATACACCAATATTTTATTACCTTCAAAATTACCCCATCTAAATAATCCCAATATATGAGCAAGCCGTCAGCACCACAGGAAATGAGCTAAGACAAAAAAGGAAAAAAGAAATTGTGGTAAATTGCATTACTAAAACAGGCATGGACTTATGTTTTATTTAAGTGAAAATTAATCATGAGCAAATGACTCTAGCTTTTCATACTTTTAGGCTCTTTTTAAATATGATGGCCTCTTTAAGTCATTCATATTATTTCAAGCTGTACAAGAAAATAATACATTTTATCCTCTCTTTGATAAGACAGGTAATTTGTGTAAACAAATTACTTTACAACAAACGAAGCTTTGCAAGCTTCTCCTGGAATTGTTATATATGTTGGTTTTTTGTTTGCTCTTTTCATGCTTTTGTAAAATCTAAAATATGATTCCAGCACAGTTTACAGTTTACCTGCAGAACGTTGCTTTTGTTAAGTGTAATGCCAGTAACTTGCTTCGTATGTCCTTGCAGCTCATGAACACATTCACCATTTAAAGTGTTGAAGACATTCACCACAGATCCACAGCAAGAGAACAAGTACCTGATGAAGCCATTTAATCAAATAACATGTTCAGCAGTAAGAACTCACTCATACCTACCTACATCAAAACTGTCAAAACACAACTTGGTTTAATATCTGTCATATAAAACTATACATTTTCTTAAAGCGTTTCCCTGTTAGAGAATGCACTGGTGCCATAATCATTGATGCCCTTCACTCTAGGCTGGCCAACGGCTACAGCCAAATGAATTGTCAACCTGTTTTGGACGGTTTTTGACAGAGCACTGATACCAACTACACCTGAAAAAACATTTCCAGTACATGATATCCCTCTCCAAGACTCCCACTGACTACTCCTCCTTAAATTCCTTTAGGATTTCACTACAGGTCTTGAGTGGTGCTGTTTTGATGCTCTCTTGGGTAAATTCAATCTAATTTCTTCCTTTTCAGGCTTCTAATCCTTCTGTTCCAAAAGCACCTATCTCTCTTTAGCTGGCTTGCTATTTTAAGTAAAAAATATCCTACAGTTACCACTCAAAAGTTGATTTTTTTTTTGGCTGAGAAAGATGCAGCTTGAACAGTCATTGGCTGCTGTGAAAATGGACACACACAAAAAAAGATAAAGCTACTTCCTTGTTTCTTAATTTTTGTTCATTGTATTTTTCAAGGTGAAAAAAATATCTCTTAGTAAATAATTGCAGTTACGTCGTCTTTTGCAGAGAGCTTGATGAGACCTTTCTCATTTGTCACTTTTCCTTCCAAACTTTTCTGCTGTTTTGCAACATTTTCTAAAATATACTTTTGATGCTTATGAGAACATATAGTCTGGATCTGCCACTTAATATGGTTTTAGAAGCCTAAATTCAGGATTTCTTTTTCATCACTTAACCATTCATGCTTTATTGCTGGTTCTTCTTTTAAAGTTGTTCAAATAAAATGCGTACCATCTATCCAATTGTTTCTTTGTTGAATACTGCATAATTTATGTGCCGATTCCTTTCCTGCATTGAGCTTTATTTTCATATTCTTGAGAGAATAATAACTCAGAGTAAAAGTATTTTATTATACAGGCCTACTCCCTCCTGTTTAGCACTTTCCACTTCCTTCTCAAAAAAGTCGCCATTGTTATCTTTCTAAATGGACTGTTTCATGGTGCCAATGAGCTCTACAGTAGTTTCCGTGTGACAATATTGTTTTCTTTTGAGCATGTATTTTGGTTTATTTCAGTGCTCTTAACCTTTTCTTTAGATTTTAATGGTTTAAAGGGTTCCTAATTTTAGTCAAGCATGATGAAGGTTCTTTCTTTGTGTATTTTTCACTATTTCTATAACTTTTTTTCTGATTATGAATGCAATTAGAAACTATTTTCCAGCTCTATTTGAAATAATGTATATTCTTTTCATGCTTGCGCAGCACAATGGTTAAGAGGGTGTTTCAAGCATTTCATATGGTTCAGAATTGAATATCATTTCACTTTGAGTTTCAACAGTGCACACCATCACTCTTGTATTCTCCAATATCTGCACTATGTTCTCTTTTTGTGCAAAATGGTAGGCTTATTCATTGTAACATAAAACATAGAAACAAAATTTTCTTTGCAACAAGAATGAAATGCCATTGCAAGCATCTATTATCTGTTCAAAACCACACTCTTTAAAATAGAAGATAGAAGATACCTACCTGGAATCATGGGAAAACTTGCAAAGACCAAACTGTGACCCAGCTTGCAGTGATGGAATAAGTGCCATTGCTGGAAAACTTTTCTCTAACAATTTCAAAGAAACTCAGCCAATTTGTACAATCATATTCTGCAATCAAATAATAAGATGTATAAAACGTTAATAATCTTAAATAGTCTATGAGACTAGTTCATGTGGATTACAATCTAGATGACTTATCTACACATGATAAAATATTGTTTATCTCTATTATTGCACCATTTTAAATAATCACATAGAATTTTTTAATAAGGAAAAGTAGGACTTACGTTGGACCGATTCAATACCTTTTTTGCATATCATTTTAAGAGAGCGAAAAATTTCATATATCTCTTCATCAAGTTAATTGATATGCCACGCCTACATAGATTAGACGACTCATGAAAACCTGTTAACAGTAAATAAGCCATTAAGCTTTAGATTTTGCAAGCTGTACACATTTGCGATGGAACCTTTTATGTCTATGTTGTATTATCTATTTTACATACACTTTTTTAAACGATTTATTCATTCAAAGAGTCCTGAGAAATTAGTCATTGTGTCTAAATATGTGTCCATTTGTCTGTTTCAGATTGATAGAATTTTATAAACTTTTTTGCCAGGTAAGGAACCATATGGAATTGACACATACTAGTTTATAGTTTTACATCGGAATTTATAACTTAAATGATGGTTTAATATAATCCTTTGACATGGCTGCCTTTGTTAGTTTTATCTGCACTTTGATTGTAAGAGCCTCCAGGCAATAGAAATGCTTTTCCACTACACACACAGACTGATTTAGTTGTGCCCAAGCCGTTAGCATTTGTTTTTTGTTTTATATGAATTTCTTGCTTCTATCACTAATTATAACTATTATTTTTTTTTCGCTTGCCTCACAAACTTCAACTGGTCATTCATTTTTGCCTCGTTGAGATGTATTTTAAAAGCAGCTGGAAGGCTACAGAGAGACAGTAGACTGGATCAGCAGTCAACTTACATACTGTTGAGTATGGCTTATAAATGCAAGTTAATTCATCCCCAAGAGGGAGGAAATTGTTATTCTTATCAGGTTAGTCCTGGAGATGAGGGTTATTCAGAAGATTACATGGATAGAGTCATATAGGAATATCAATTTTTTTCAGGTTGGGCAAGATAGTGATCATTCAAAGTGACTGCCAATTAGACTTTGTGGAAGAACTTTGTCATCATGGTGGAGGCATGTATACTTTAGTTCATTAATGATGGATGCTTCTCGATTCCTGAAGTGATAGAGGGGAGAGTGGAGATAGCTAGTGATTGCTTGACCTTGTCAAGGGTGAACCTCATCAGTATTGCATATTTGGTATTTTCATTAAAGGGAGCTTGTCAGGGGCATGATCCACACACACTAATATGAACATTTCTTTCTGCAATTATTCAATAGGATCAATGGATATTTTTTAATGGGTATTATACTTACCTGATGAGGGAGGAATCTGGTAAGGGAGAGGATATATATTTGTGCCTTTCTAATGTAATAATGATGACCCCTCCCCACAGGGATAGGCAGGCTGCTACAGCACAGGATGCCAGGATGCCAGGTTGGATCATTTCGCTCTTTAAATTTTAATTTATTTCAATTAATCAGGTGGCAATTTGTGGGAGTGACCAGGCTTGTGCTTTCAAGGCTGTCGAGTAGACTTCATAATTTAAAGGGTGGATTGCATTGAATAGATACATTCTCCTTTTCAGCACTTGACAGTTGACTCCTGAGGGTCTTTTTCTCTAGGCCATGTTCCCAAAAATTTATTCTCAGTCTCTTTCTCACTGCTATTATTTTTGTCTGTGGCACTCTCGAATCTCCTTTTTGATCATTTTCAGAATACCACAAGTGAATGGGGTCACTATAGGAAGTCTTGTGTAGTAAATTTCCCATGTATTAGTTATAAATACTAGATTTAACAGTTTTTTGCCTAGTTTATATGGATCTTGTAGCTTTAACAAGAACCGAAAAATATGAATCGCATAACAACAAAACTGCGGATCATCTCGGTACCTGTAAACCATAAAATCACGGCAAATATAATGTAGATCTAGATCTTGATTTCTAACCTACTAGATCTAGAATCTAGATCTAGATCTACAAGAAATTTAAGGAAGTTACACAGATTGCGAGATTAAAATTTTAAATCTACAAGATTCTAAAGACATTCTAGATCTAGATCAAAATATTAAGTTTACATACCTTTTCCCCTCAATGATTGAGATCTGATGTCAAGATCAGTTTTGAAACTTAATTTCGATCACGGAAATATTTGGCTAGATCTAGATCTAGATCTAGATTTTAGATATTGAAACTAAAAGCACATGTTGGACCACAGGTTAATGAGGACACGCAGATTTCCAGACTGAGCAAAAACTTCAACTTTTTTGTCCTTTCGTTTCTGTGGTTGCCAGGGTCGTCCGACATATTAGTTTTGGTCACAACAAACTTCCTTTCCATGACAACAAGGATAAAAAAGAGCACAGTACCGGCTATTTTCCTGGCTTCTGTATACTAATTTAGAATTTACGTGGTTAATTTTCTTCTGAAATTTAAGCCAACAAATTTTTCAAGTTTCTCAATACATAAAAATAGCGACACTACGACAGTTCTAACTAAATTCCGGCCTGCAATCGGCGCTTCCCCGCTATGGACTGAGGCCCTGAGAGATCACTCAAACTGCCATCTTTCATTATCATAATTTAAAAATAAATCACTAAAATAATATGAGACATCCATAAATTTAACCTGTAAATGAAATTAAATACATGACTCCAAAATATAAAGGTGCATTATATATATCTAGACTTAGATCAAGCTAGATCTAGTTCGAATACGTCCAATTAAATTTAAAACGCCCGAAGCAGTGACTATTGTGCCGTTTACTTAAGACTACTAGTGCTAGATTTAGATTTAGAGATTTACAAAGTATATTCTTAATACAATACATGTAATTATTGAGCGAAGCCAGTGTAATCAAGGCCTAGTCTATCCGATGCATTGGAGGCACGATATCGTAGATCTACATATAGCTTTTGTCAGATCAACGACCTAATTTATATATATATATATATATATATATATATATATATATATATATATATATATATTGAAATTTTAAAGCCATTGTTAGAAGAGTATGATTAACTAAAGGGAAGACAAACCCTCACGTTTTTTCAAGCACAGAATATTTTGCCAATTGAATCATGTTTACATGTGTATATATATATATATATATATATATATATATATATATATTACTCCAAACCTTTTCTAACTTTTGAAGAATGAGAATAAAAATAATACAACATTTACTGTAAGAAATTCATGCCCGTATTCAAAAGAATTTAACGCTATCGTTAGATAACGCATGCGTTAATTTAACGACGCATTCAAAAGGCAAATTTTCGCTAACGACAGGCCGTTAGGTTATCTTTAGGAGGGGGGACTTTTTAAAGACAGCTAACGATATGTTCAGGCCTACCCTAACATTTTTTACGATCGCTTTAATGGACTTAGGTGACGAACACTTTCCAATCGTTTTGGTAATCAAGGAATTATTTTTCTCTCCCATTATGGTGGCTTTGGGAGTGTTTGCAAGACAGACTTAATGCACTTTTTTGTATTCTTTGAATATACTTTTGTAATAAATCTAGATCTAGATTAGAAAAGAGTTGAATAAAATGTGATGCCTTTTTATTACTCAGCTACAATTAACGGAAAATAATCAATTGTGAGTGAATGGTTCAATAAAAAAAAAAAAGGATGGAAAGGAAAAAAATCTATCGACAATACTATGAGTTCAGTTACTGAAGTCTTAGATCTACAGAAGTGATCTGAAATGTAGACTAGCCTTGACTAGACTACTGTAGTAGTAGTAGTAGTAGTAGTAGTAGTAGTAGTAGTAGTAGTAGTAGTAGTAGTAGTAGTAGTAGTAGTAGTAGCAGCAGCAGCAGTAGTAGTAACAGCAGCAGCAGTGGTGGTAGTTGATGAAAAAGAAATAAGAGCAGTTTATATCCCAAGAACTAACCTAAATGTTCTTTTAGCCATACAGCATTTTATAGAACTTGGTGCAGCGAGTGTAGAATCCTGGTAAGAGTAAAACCTATGTCTAACCATCTATTGCAAAGAAATTGTCGTCACAGACTTGCAAAGCAGTGCCTGGAACTACTGTTGATCTAACTCGAGTCGATGTTAAGATCTAAACAAAGCGTAGGTTTATGGATTTCAATCTAGCGTCAAAGTAGATTATTAAGGTCTCAATCTGTATCTAGGGTTAGTTTAAATTAACTGGAAGGCCCACATCTGATTAATACCAACTCTGTATCGAGATAATGTCGTTAAATTGAAGTTTACTTTGAGAGAAGTTTGTTGCTAATCTAAACAAAGAGATGGGACTGTCTGCTATTAGCGAAAATGTCTAACATTTAAGGCAAAAGAGGCTTGTAAATTTTTTACACTTCTCGAAGGTTAGAAAGTAATGGGTTTATTGGAATGGGGCTTAATTTTTGCAATGTTTTGAATTTTTAAGCTTCCCCATCGATGGAAATAATATAAATTAATCCAGCTGCGACCGACCGCCCGAAACATTGTACTATAATCACATGATAACAACAACTGCCTCTTTAATAAAGAAAAGCATGAAAGTAACTTGACGGAAGTCCTATATCAAGCTATAAATAGATTTTGCGGGGTGCCAATTAGCCACAACGGGTTTGTTGACAAATCTCGATACTTTGCCAGGTCTTTAGCTATAATGCATGGCTTTCTTCTAAGCTGCAGAAAAATAGAAGAAGGCCTTATTAATTTTTTCCTAGCTGTGATGTTAACATTCAGTTACCTCAAGGAGTGTGATCTCAATCTCTTATTTTTGCAAAATTCTTTCTCTTATCAAAACAAAACAAAAGAGGGATAAACGGACGCGCTGGGTTTTAAAATTTCCCCCATCAAACACTTTTCTGGCATTAAAACACATGTTTAACTCGGAAGCACAGACATGAATCTATTTGAACTCTTTGATTTGTTTGTAAACTCATCTTTCACTTTCCATTCTTTATTTTCCAAAACATACAAGAATCTCACTTAGATCTATATCTCAGCCAGTTTGTAAACTAAAACCAACTTTCTCAATCTACATCTAGACATTATCTTGAATATATACGGTGGGCCTATATATCTATTATAGATGTAGAGTTTTTAGTGATTGTCAAAACAAAAAGTGCAATGTGAATTGTGGTGTACTGTAGAGGTAGTAGGCCTACTTTAATATAACCGAGTTCAAGACCTCTTACTAGTCTTAGAATTTAGGAGTAGGGTGTCATAAGTTAAGCCTTCCAGAAATCTCAATAGGCCTACATTCAAGAAAGCTTGTTTCTTTTATCTATGCATTAGGCCTAGAGTAAAATGTGCCATTTTTTGGTCGCTTTTTCGTTTGTTAGTTATGCTAGGCTCATTTGCCTTGGTCTACCATCTTGAACTGAGTAAAATTTTATTCTTTAATTTTGAATCCTGTTGGTTCTGATATAGATCTAGATCTAGGCTTTACTTTTATTAATTATTACTCATTTTTTGTGCGTTACATGTGATTTCACCTTTAGTTTCATAAATGATGGAAGTGAAACTGATTCAATATTGTAATCGATATCAAGGTGGAAAACTAAGGTGTAACAGACAAAAAAAAGTACCCACTTTTGTTCATGGAGTTTATTATAATGCTTTTTTTTAAACTGGTGTAATTTTGCTTAATATAATAATAATAATTAATAATAGTCTCGATTAACTTATATAAGGAACTAATTTATAGAGACCCTACAAGTTTCTTTTTCCTGACAATAAATTTCAAACTGTTAAACTAGGGTCTCTTTTTATTTTATCGTATATTTTGCTGCCACCGTAAGTGCAACTGTACATCATTAGTGTAAACTAAACTGAAGATATGCTGTTATGCCATTATATCAGGGCCTCAGTACATTTGACATTTGCGATGTGCAAATCATTTAGACTGTGTAACTAAAAGTATGTTGTCTTTTAAAATTCTTTTTTTTTTCGCCTAGGAAAAAGAAAATTTACATCTATAGAGAACTGCACTAGATAGGATTTATAACATAAGTAGAGATGAAAAATGTCTGCTTAATGTCTTTAAGTTCAAAAGTTGTTTGGTGTAAGACCACAATTGTTCTGTCTGTATCAATGGGTTACATGGGCTTTCAATTTTATTGAGAGCCTGGTTGGTGTAGATTTGGCTAGATCCTATAGGGGTATGAGGAAACAGTCCCAACTGATGGGAAAAGTGATTTTGATTGAATTTTAATTAAAGGTTAAACAGAGTAATACAAATGTTATAGATTTTAGCCTAGGTATAGATGATTTGGATTCATCATGAAAGATCTATAGCTCTAATGCTGGTGCAGTAGATCTAAATTTTAAAATCATTTTGGTCTCACTACCTATTTTTAATTTTGTTGCAAATTTCATCAAGTTTCTCGACAAACGATTTATACTTTTTATTGTAATTAGGAATTTTTCTCATAATTTTTTAAAAAGTTGCAGTGATTTTAGACGTTATGTGTTCTTTTTTAAGGTTTTGAGAGGATAAAACCATAAATTTTCTCAAACCATTTTCTTCTTTAACCTTGTAAAGGTTGGTTTGCTTGTATGTTCTATATAATTGGATGTCTATCCCTTTTTTTTTTGTCATTGATCTGCATCAAGATTATGAAACTATGAAAATTTGGTACAAAAACCTTCGAAAAGATAGGTTTGGACAAAATTTAAGGAAGCGCCAATTTTTCATTATTTCCTGCTGTAACTGATTTCATTGTGGTCAAGTTGAAATATGTTTCATATAATAAAATTTTTTATCTGCATCATGATTTCAACTCACATGCAGGCTTGACCATGAAGAAAAGAACCTGACAACTGCAGCTGGCTGACTTGTACGTAGACCTTGACACTCTGACTCTGAGCTAAATGCAGGCCTCATTGAGACGTCATTTACTCATGCTATATAATTTTTTTAAGTGACTTGTAAGGCATTTTGCCTTTTGATTTAGCCTTGATTAGATTTAGCATCTAGATTTTAATTTGAATCTTGGAAAGATGGAAAGCTTAGACTTTTTAACTGACTCTGCTTGGCTGATTCTGCCTTACACTTCAGTTGTAAACAATAAAGGCCTCTTCTGCGCAATCATCACCATTTAATTTCTCACTCACTGAACCCTGCAGTGATGGGATTATTGAACAAACACGTCAAGTTTACAGTGTGTGAGCAGTTCATGTTTATATTGCTTCAAGATTAATCCACTGTCTTCTTACAATATTGAAATACAAATGAGAAAAGGATGAGCAGGAGGGATATTTTACAGCCTGAAATAATCTGTAAACAACATAGCTTGATATTAATATTTAAGATTTGAGTACCGATACCAGATTGTGAACCAAAATGTGCTTCATACCAAATAAAAATTATATAATTTTTTTTTTTACAGAAGCTTTCCAAGTACAGTGACCAATGAGAGCATAAAATTTGAGTCATTATGTCAAGCATAACAGTTTCAATGTCTGATGAAACTGAGTCTCAAAATGCCTTTGTGAGGGAACAATCTTCTCATATTATTGCTAGTGAGAAGCAAGAGAAAAATAATGTCCCTGGTGAGAGGAATGAATCCTTTTCTCATAACTTGCAAACCAATCTTGTGCATGAATCTAGTGGGTTTACAGATAACAATGTTGTAGAACTGAATGAAACAGGTGTCATGAAAACTTCAAGCATGATCCTCAGCCAAGACGACAGAGTCATGTACATCAGTGCAGAGGGTAGTGTGTCCTTTAACCCCAAAAACATTGCTTCCACCTCAAGAGACCATATGGCGGGGAGATCAGTTTGTTTGGAGGGTACCTCAAGTATGAGTCCAAATTATTTAGTTGTGGTTGAGAATGCAAGAGCCACACAAGCATTGTCATCTGATTTTGAAAGGTCTATTCCTTTGAGCTCAGAAACTTGTGACCCGCATACAAATTCATCTATGGCCCCAGCTTGTTCACATACAAATGGATTGAAATCAGCTGATGCAGACATTCCTGACCAACAGGCAATCATGGTTTTTGATGGTCAGCTTCAGTCAGACAGCATCCTCATAGACCCAAATGTACTTGTGGCATATGACCATTCCTCTGGAGAGCAGATATCATTCAGCACAGATCCATCTTTGGGGGGTCCTGTCCGTTCTTTGCCTGAAGTTTGTCAAGGACCATTCATTCATTTAGAGCAGACTTCAATAGCTGATAGCATAGAAAACTATACTCAAGAAAAAAGTATTCTTCAGAAGTCTACCATACCTCACAGTTATCTTTCAGCCCACACTATAATGGTAGCAAAGAATCCACTCTCTGTTTCCAAGGATTCAGCAATAGTTTTAGGTGTCAACAAAGAAATCACAAGTTTCAAAGAGGAAAAGGAATTTGGTGCTGTTGGGCGAGATGACTCAAAGCTTCTACAACAAAAAGAGGAATTAAAATTGCTAGAAAAATATCATTTGCAACATCATAAGCAGGAGGCAAAGAAGAAGATGAATAAACAATCCAAAACCCATTCCTCACAAACTTTTATAGAGGACAAAAGAAAGAAGATGATAGGGGAAATTCCATCACATTTACAAGAGGCTGTTAACTCTACAAGTCTGTTGAGTAAAGAAGTAGGTGATGAGATTTCGGTAAGTGAATTTAAATTTTTTTTATTGATGAACAGGTGGGAGGGTGCAAAAATCATACACCTGGTTAGAAAGTTTATTAACGGTATTTTTACACTGTTATGCCCCCTCTCTTCAATTCATATTATCAGGCTTTTACAGGCTAAATAATAGGAGGAAACTCACATAATCTCTTGCATTTGATTTTTTTTCCACTTTGAAAACAGTTTTAGCAGATTTTTTTTAGTATTGCCATAGTATAGTAAGGTACATTTGATTTGATTAAAAGTGAAACAAAAAATTTTTAAGAGAGGGGGGAAAAAAAGAAAAAAATTTTCTTGGAAAACAGCTCAACCAAATTTCATGTTATATCAGAGAAACTCTTTGACAATTATTCAGGAAACATCTTATGTTCTTTCAAAGATAACTTAAAGCATCTTTTTCTTTTTATATATTTTCATCTTGAACAGGTTTTTTCAAATATCACAGCAAAGGTAAATGCTGATTTACTGGCACTCATACCTGGTTGCCAAAGGTTTCTGCTTGAGAAAATGGAACAAAGCCTTCCATCATCACAGATGCACATGTCGTTTGAGTCTGATGCTGACTGCACTTTTTCTGGAAGTTTAACATCATTGATAGAAGTGCACAATGGTTTGAAAAAGCTCCTTAGTATTGAAAATGTATCTTTGCTTGATTTTAAAAAGCCCCAAAGTTCCCCTACAACATGTGACCGCAGTGTTATGTGCAGTTTATTGCAGCCATTTATTTCTTCAAGAGGCAGGCAGCCAAAATATTCATTTAAAGCAAAGGCTATGGGCTTTACTTCTGACTTTGAGGCCTTGCTGAAGGTTGATGATGATGAAGATTTTGATGTAAAGCCTCCTTCCTTGCCTTCAAAGAATAGGAGAAGAAAGCGAGGTAGACCAAGAAAGGTCTCAAAGAAAGAAAGTCGCAGCCAGGAAAATGTTAATGTGCCTCAATCTTTTGAAAATGATTTTTCTCATCCAGAGGAAAGTGAAATTCAAGTATCTACAGGAGAAAACTCTTTAGTTTCTGAAAGTTTAAGAAGTAATTTATCAGACTCAAATAACCTTCTGCATCAGGAGTTTTTGGAAGAACACAGGAAATTCAAGAGAAGACCACAATGTAAAAGAAAAGAGCCACCTCCTCCTGAAGCCACTAGCAATGCAGAGCTGACTCGCAAAACTTTAAGTGGAAGTAGTAAGTATGAATTTAGATGTCTCTGTCTTTGAGGGGCAGGGTATTGAATATCAGAAATGGGCTTAACTTTAGATAATTATCCTCTTGTTTTAAAGTTTACAGTCCAGGTATGATGTTGAAAGTGTGCTGCTGGAATTGCATCCAGTGAGTAACATCATTACTGATATAGAAAGTGCTACTCTTTTAGTGTTTTTTTATGATGTGGGAAAAGCTTACGTGGAAAAGGCCTCTGGATGTTAGTTAAATCAAATTTTGTAGAGCATTCTGGTCTAAAGCAAGAGCCAATATTTGTTTATTAAAGAGCAAAAAGTCATATTACATGTTGTACTTTCCCTTTTACCATCTCCATTTCCATTTTACTTTCTTTGGTGGGAATGTTTTCAGCCTCAGTGGGCCAAAGCAACTTATTTCTGAAATAATTTAAAACTGCCTTGTTTCTAATATGTTACCTTTGATAATTGACCAACTAGCTTTATATCATTGGCCAACAAAATCTGTTTTTTAAGTGAAAAGAATCAAACACTATTTAATTAGTTATTTTAATTGTTATTTCTAGAAATTATCTTTTTAATGTGTGAAAATTTTTTTTTGTCAAGATATGAGCACAGAGCAGGATCAATCTCAGAACATAGACAGGCTTCAACCGAACGCTGGGAATACAGAGTGCAAGTTTTTTTGCAGCCACTGCTCCTTTAAAACAAAGAGACACAGCCAGTTTTTGATTCATATGCGCTCTCACAAGGATGGCACTGAAAAAACCTACCACTGCAAAAAATGTGACTTTGTAAGCCTGAGCCTTTCATATCTGAAAAGACATGAAATGAAACACAACGAAAATTTGTTCAGGTATGCCGGTAATATGAGAGTTTTGTTAAGAAAACTGAATTTAGAAGATGGGGACATACTTGACAAGAACTTGTTTATCAGTAGGAATCAAAGTATGGCTATAAAGCATTTTGATATATGTACTGGTGTGGGACAGTTTTTCAACAGTAACAAGAGAGTAGAGATGCACATGTTCTACAAACCTAGCGTTCATGAAAGACAAACTTAAATTTTATGGATGTGTATGTTATGCAGTGTTTAAATTGGTGTGATTCAGAAATTTAAAAAAAAACATTCATGAAAAAGAAGGAAGACAAAGTTTTTAATTATTTTTTTTCTTAGCTGTCAAAGATATCCATGCCTTCCTATATCTATGAATTTGCTGGTTAATACCATTTAGGAAAATTTGATAACATGTCTAATTTTGGAGTGCAAAAGAACATTTCAAGTCTTTTACTGTTATATTTAACATGTGTTTAAAGCAAATCTATTATGGTTCTACTCTTATTATTTCAATTCTTTGGGCTTAAAGAAATGATTTTGAATCATGAGAATACAATGAGAAAGAGGAAATAAGTAAAATGTTAATCTTTCAAGTATCGGTAATGTAAGAGCCCTAAGCCTAAAGTTTGACCCCTCCACATTCTCACCAGCATGTCAGTCATCAGTGCCTCAGATAAGGTGATGGATAGGCAGCATACATACCTTAGTCTGAGTTTGATCTATGGGCTCGATTTGCAGTGGTTGTTTCAGTTACCTTATGCCAGCATAATTCACACTTTAGCCTTGAGTCCTCACTATTATCCTTACTGGCTACACTCATACAGAGAAACACCTGCTGCTGAGAGCAACTGTGGCCTTCTCTATAACCAGGAACAATACTTTGAATTAGCAGGATCTATTCACCAGACATAGATTCAAACAATATTTTTTTTAAACTAAAGACTTTGATTTAACAAGGAAATCAAGCTTTCTAGGTTCAAATTATTTGGATGTGGCCATTGGTATATTTAAAGTAAGGCTTTAATTAATGCACCAAAAGCAAATTTGGCTTTGCAGAACAAAGATGTTATCTTGATTCTAAAAGTGAATAATAATAAAAAAAAAAAAAAAAAACAGTTCTATGAATAATTTTAAATACTTTTTATTTTAATTTTGGAATTGATTTTTTATGTTGAACAAATGAAAAATGTATTTTTTAAAAAGGCAGAAGAATAGTACGAACTACCAGTTTGAAGGAGAGAAAAAGCTTTTATCAAATTTCATGTGACATCAAAATTCAGTCTAGTTGAGAAAATATGCTTTAATGAAACAAGAAACTTATAAGCTAGTGATAGAGAGAGTCCTGCCATAGGGGCCCAGCTGGCTTCCCCATTCAAGTGTGCTCTAGATATCCTGAGCCTGGAGATTATGGCTAGACAGCTGCTCTATAATGCGGTGGTGAACTGTGATTCTGATCTCTTATTTGGATGATAAATTTTAGAATTCATATTTGATGTAGCACTAAACATAAGTTGAGATATGTTCAGAAAAAGGCAATTTTGGGTTTGTCTGAAGAAAAAAATGAATTTAAAATCAAGTAATATCAACAGAGAATTGGATTGCATAAAGTTATGCTCAGTTCTGCTTTGATGGTCCACACTGTCCTGTATTAAACAAAAGCATTTACAATGAATATTTTTTCCACTGGAAGGAATTGTTAACCTCACAATATACATACCTAACTGTATATTTGGAGCCAGGAAAATGAACAAGTGTGTGCAAGAGTGAAATCCATAATTATGCTCTTAGACTTGGGTTTGACTGAAACTGTCTCCAGTAATCAAATTTTATTGAGAGAGCGAGAGATATGGTATCAGGTAAAAGCTGTGTTTTAGGGAGACAAATTTTTCAACACCTAGGATAAATGTTTTTAAATCATTTTTTATTTATAAATCTGTCATAAAATTGTGTTCCAGTGCTTTTTTTTTTACTGAATTCACTTATGTAGTTGATTCAAAGTAAATTCAATGTCAAGTTAAGCTGAATGAGCAGTGTTGTTAAGAGTTATACTTTCTAATGACTTTTATGATAATCATAATATGATTTTATATATGACAGCTTTTCCTGAAGTTGCCCAAAATGCTCTATAAGTATAATATATTCAATAATATAATTTCTGGCAAATAATGTAAATTTTTTAATGAAAACTGTTCTATATTCTGTAGATGCAATATTTGCAACACTTACCAGACTGATAAGAAGGCACTCCTACATCGACACATGCACATGAAGCATAGTGTTAATGCAGGAGCTTGTGATCTTCAGTGCCAGGAGTGCAACTTTAGAGCTAGTAATAAAGAAGAACTGATGCAACACAAACTTGTCCATGGCAGGTGGGCACAGTATGCATGAATTCGGTTGATTAAAGCTTCATAAAATCTGCTTTTTTTTTCTAAGCTTTAAGCATCTATTAAGTAAATAGAATTATAATTCCCTCATCTTTAATTTTACCAGTACTACTACTAACTAGCATTTTCAACATTTCCACAATCTAGTCCTGTGATTACTGCACCCAGGCTTCTTCTCATATTTTCATGCAAGGCGTGCTTAAAGTCACTCAATAATTCTAATGTCACCCCATCCTATGTTGAACATTATGTTTTTCTTCATTGTCACAGGTACAATTTTTATGGATTATCATTTGAAATACCTGAAATATAAATAATTAAATAATTTTACAAGATACACTTTCCATTCTTCAATTTTATTTGGAAGAGAATGTTTTTGAAGAGTTCTTGAGATTGAGAAAGGTTTCCATTGTAGCACATATTATCTAAAACTGATGCCCGTGGCTTGTCCCTTGCAATCAGACTGTCATATCTTTAAGTGTGTGATTTTTTTATTTCACAGACTCGAAGACACAAGAAACAAAATGGTTTATTCATGCCCTGAGTGCAAGAGAACTTTGAGAAGTAAAATGCACCTTCACAGACACATACGGGATGTCCATGGGCCTGACATACGCCCGTATCTGTGTGATAACTGTGGGAAGGCTTTTAAAAGGACAGATGCCTTGAAACAGCATAAAGCACTTCATGAATCGAAAGCAAACAGAATCCTGCCTCACAAATGTACAACCTGTGGAAAAGCTTTTAGATCAGTGGTATGATTTCTTTTCTGAAGAGTATATCTGTGGATGGTGTAACATATTTTAGGTGAAACAGTGTGCAACATCATGAAGGGAAGTGAACATTAGAAGGTTTCCTGGGGTGCAAATACTTTAACTAAGGTTAAGTGGACACTGCCCTTGTAGGTGACTGGCAGAGGTATGAAATTTTAATCCCATTGTTTTACTGTTCTAGCCTTCAAGCACAAGCTAGAATGCTTTACATCTACCTGGGCTGAGTAAATTGTAAAAAAAATACAGTGGGGTCTCATAACTGGTACTTACTCTTAGAAAAGAAAAGAAAAGAAAATTTTGAATTAACAGGTTATGGAGAAGGGGTGGGGGATGGTAAAGAAAGAAGATCTGTGGCATAAAAAATAGAAACAAATCATTATTTTAAATTCCAACGTTATGAAAGTAAAAGACGGTAGTTGGCGGTGAATATTTTTGTCTTATTTTTCAACTTTTATATGTTCCACCCTCAAGCAGGTATAAAGTATTGGGAAACGTTCTGCAAACTGAATTGAGTCCAGGGTTTCATGATTAATATACCGTAAGAAGTCCCTTCTCAAGTTCTGTCCCGAGTCCCAGATCCTCACATTGCATAGCCCCCCCCCCCCCTTCCTTCCTTTCCATTCCTTTTCCTTCTCTCTCTCTGTCTGAGTGTGTGTGTGTGTGTGTCTCTCCCTCTCTCCCCAACCCCTTTTTTTTCCTTCTGCTATGAGTCTATTGCCTTCAAAACACAGTTATTAATTCATATCTATTGATTTCTATCATATCATGTCAACTTTGCAGGCTCACCTTAAAGAACATTTAGTCATTCACACTTCTGAACGTCCTTACCTGTGTCAGTACTGTGGAGCAGCATTCAAGACTCAAGCTGTTCAGAAGAGGCACATTCTCACTTTGCATATCAAGCCTAGAGCCCATGTGTGCTCCGTGTGCTGTAGACAGTTCAACACAAAACATGCTCTACAGCGGCATGAAAATACGCATATGAAGGTTTGGCTTTGACACTAGTATATATCAGGGTTCCCACTCAGGTCTTGAAATCATTAAAAAGCCTTGAATTTTATTGCTTGTTCAATAACGCGGACAAGCAATAAAGCTGCTTGTTTAGAATCTATTCTAGATCTAGATTAACAAGGTTGACTATCCAGGTCTAGCTTTAGAATCAAGATCTAATTCAAATTTGATGCTCAACTTCCTGCTCTTCTAAATCAATGTTTTCCATATAAATTCATCAAGCCGACAGAAAGAAATTGAGTCAGGTCCATTTGAAAGGTGAAAGATCAAAGGAAGAAAATGAGAGACTTGCCAGGTAAAGAAAAAATCATAAAGAAAATTGAAAATTAAAATTGTCAGGGAATTAAAATATTTGGTCGAGAAATCTATGTCTAGCAAGAATAAAATTACGGGATTATGATTTTTTTGTCACCTGGCAAGTCTCTCATTTCCTTCATTTATTCACTTGTGATCAGTCTTATCAATGGCATAGAAGGGCGCGAACTTTTTCACGATGGAGGAAAAAGTTTAGTCTGATGGTTTGTTTACAGTAGGCTTTTTGCCTTTGATCTTTCACCTTTCAAATGGACCTCTGACTCAATTTCTTCCTGTCGGCTTAATGAATTTATATGGAAAACATTGATTTAGAAGAGCAGGAAGTTGAGCATCAAATTTGAATTAGATCTTGATTCTAAAGCTAGACCTGGATAGTCAACCTTGTTAATCTAGATCTAGAATAGATTCTAAACAAGCAGCTTTTTTGGTGTGAAGTGTAGATCTAGATCTAGAAGTCTGTGAATATGCCAAACATAATTTGTCAAGAATCTTGGACAAAGGATCCCTTGTTTAAATATTAGATTAAAGCCTTTGAAAGCAAGCATGAAGCGTTCTGTGTATTTTGTAAGAAAACCACTTATATTAAAACAATGAGACGCTCTGCCTTTGTTTCTCACACAAAAAGGGAAAAGCATAACACTAAGTCTTTTGTTCTAGCAAAATCATATTGTGATCATCAAACAAGTCCACTGCAAAAAAGCAACTGGACGTCCATGTAAGATTTTGGCTGAATGGCTTAGTTCAAGTCACCTTTCCATTGCTTATCAAGGAAAAGAGGAATCCTCACTCCTGTTTAAAATTATACAAGGAGGAGAAGAAATCATTGATATTAGTGCATAAGTTAGAATTGGTCTTGATTTTTTGGGGGGGCAGACTTGAATTTTTTAAATAGATTTAAGTGGGAATCTTGATATACAGTGGAAACCTCATAATTCGAATTGTATGGAAATGGATTAAATCTTTGAATTAAGAGTATTCGAATTACGAAAATAGGTATAACAGAGTCTAAGATTCATTGAGTGAATGTGTACTGCGCCTGCAACGAGCACATATTGCGATCAGTATCAGTACAAATTTGCTACTAATTGTTAATGCATCCGCTCCCTTCTTGATTTGTTAGCGCTCTGATCAGCCTTTCTTGGGCAGTGAATAGCATTGCTTGCTGCTTGAAAGATGCATTTAGCACTTTTGTGATGCCTTATGAGGTGGTATCCGACTTTGAATTAAGAGAATTGAATCAGAAATACTTCAGAATATGAGTCCGATTCTAACAAAACCAAAGAGAAAAAAATAACCTATCATCTTGCAAAATTCGGTTTATGAGAAATTCTAATAATCAGACTTCGGTTTTTGATGTCTCCACTGTATTCTTTTGTTAGCTAATATGATCTCTATTCTTTCCTTAAAGTTGTATTTTTTAGTTTTTTTAGTTTGATGTCCTTTCAGTTTGAAGATCTTTTTTATGAAGACACTGGCCTTTAATTAAGTCAGGGATATGAAAGGTCACATTGGATCTGATCTTAACATTTGATGCTTTGGATAAAATTCTTACTTCACACCTGTTTGGTATCAGTCTAATACTCAACCAAAACAACCATCGGCCAGCCCCAAAGGGAAAAAGACTAAGCCTAGTTTCAGATTCTATTGATATATTATTCAATCCAATGTCACATGTTCCTGGAAATATATTGAATGTTACAATTAACAATAACAATGCCAGGAAATAAAAATTCAAATGATTCATTGATTGTGATGTGTTCTAATTACTACTAAATTTCCTTGCTTTCTGTTTGTTCATTTTTTTTTTCCCAAAAGAATAAATAAATCAATTTCTGCAATAGTGTAGAAAAGAAGTGAAAGCAAAAATGGTAGTTTATGTTATCTGTTTACACTCTCTTTATATCTGATATTAATTTTTGTCCTCCCTCCTATGTAATTTTCAGCCAGAAAATACACAAGAGCCTGCTGTTGTGGTTGTTGCTGCCATAGAAGAAGGTCAGGACACTTTTGATGAGAAGGAAAAGAGAGCAGCTGTTTCTAACCTTGAAGCACATGTAGCTGGAGTTACAGTGGTTGTGAAAGAGGTCGAAGAAGGCGGCGGGCACATTTCTGTGGGTGCTCAGGGCTCAAACCCTCTTGTTCAGGACATGATTGGAACAGGCTCAGCACAGTCAACCATTGAAGATCAGATAGGATCAGAAAATGATAGAATACAGCAAGCATATATAGATGAAAATCAAGAAGCCACTACATTGTACTATTTTACAGGAGATCTGAACTCACTCTAGTGAAAGTTATGTCCCCATTGGTTGGAATATTGTTTTGTGTGGCAGTTTGCATTTGCATGTGATTTACAACTCTGTTAAAGCCTAATTATCTATTATGTTCAAAATGTGTTCACTTTTGTTTTGAAGGACGTTTGTGAATGACAGAAGAAATGTAGTGTATGTTTGATTACATATTATTCAAGGGAGCCATACATTTGTGTTTAATTTAGAGAAAAGCAAATTATGAGAAAGAAAGAAGTGGAGTTTCTTTTGCCTGGTTGCTCTGACAATACATACTTCTTTGGCAAGAATGACTCAGAATCCTCTCTTTACTTTAAGGTGCAAAGTTATAAAGATAGAACTATATTCTAAAATTCAAATAACTTTATTAATAAACAAAACAAGAGTTCAAAATAAAACTGTTCTTGATTAGAGAGCTGTCTCCTCCAGGCAATCTGAGTGGAAGTAAATATCAAACTGAATCACACCTCATATCAATAGGTATGATCAAAATAAGGCCTGGTCATTAGATAACCACCTCTCAGTAGAATATTGTTCAGCTGCAAGAGCTATAGAAGATGTGATCTGGGCTGAACTGAAACTTAAAAGCTGTTGTCGAATTCTGCCTAAAGTAGTTGCGTGGGGATTGTCTATTGAGTCCAAAAGGTAGAATCACAGGCATCTTTCAATCTTTGCTATGGATGGTGCATCAGAATTTAACGAAGGCCTCTGATCAAATCAGTCGTGGAGTTTGGGAATAGTTAGCAACCAGTAAGATATACTCTGAAATACGTGTGTGTACGGGAGAGGATGAAGGTCATACCGGTAAAGACCATGACAATTTCACCTGGCGGACATGCCCATTACTTCCAACAGCAGAAATTGTTTTGGCAGCAAAGAGTTCGTCTTTGTCTAGATTCAGGCTCTTACAGTTACAATGTGATGCTCAACACTGTGCTTGTTGATGGAGCTGTAGAGATCTAGAGTAAGGAGCTCAATGAACTTTAAGTTCAACTCAAGTCCTGTTATGCAAGGAGCAGCCTAGAATACAGATTCTTATTTTAAGGTTCCAAACTCACAAGAATAAGTGAAGATAAGGTTAATGAGAATAGAACTAGAATTGTTTTCAAGCAGCATACAAAGTGCAACTATAACACAACCAGCCAAAACTGCAGAATAAGATTAATGATGCCCAATTCTAGAGGTAAAAAAGGGCTTGGGTTTTCTTTTGTAATAATAACACACAATGCTAAGAGTTATTCCACATTGATATTTTATAGCCTAGTTAATTGACCTTGGGATCCGACTCGAGTTTTGCAAATTGTATAAAAATAATATAATATCTTGCTACATCTTTTGCTTTTGCTCCCTTTCTTCATCTTAATTTTAGTTTTCTGATTATAACATTCACATTTTTTTTATGATTTGAAAAAGTTTGAAGGGATTTTAAAAATTAAATCTCAGCACCTTGATCAAAATCACAAATAAAAAAATTCCCAATATAAAGATCGTTCTAACCGGTCATAGAAAGCAATAAGTTTCAGTGAAAAATTTAAAATGTGCCAAGAAATTAACTGCCTGGCAGAAAACTGTTACTTGTACATGTATGTTTACTTACATGATGATATGGATTTTACAAAAGAAAAAATTTCTCTCTCTCTCTCTCTCTCTCTCTCTCTCTCTCTCTCTCTCTCTCTCTCTCTCTCTCTCTCTCTCTCTCTCTGTGTGTGTGTGTGTGTGCAAGACAAGTCTTCACCGCCACTTAGCACATTTAAACTACAAAGGTTTGTAATTCTTTATCCTTGATTTGAAGAAACCCATATTCAAAACAGTTTTAAACACAACAAATACATTAATTTAACTGATAAAGGATAAAATACGAAGCACGAATTCTTATAGATTATTGGCTAGAGGCCACAGGAACGTTCTTAAAAATTAAAGGAGAGATGGGCTGACTGCCAAGAATAGCGAGGAAAAAGGAAGATAAAGGCTGAGACCCGAAATGGGACAGGGGAAGAGATAGGATGAAAACCTCATGATTGAAGGAAAAAGAGAAGGGAGGGCTGTAAACAGCAAGAAATAAGTGGTGAAATCGATGGATAGAAGAAAAAAGAAATGAGCTAAGAAAAAAAGGTTGGAAGCACAGATTGGTGGTTGTGATTCGGTTAAGGACGTAACCAGTGCGTACAGCTGCAAACTCACTAAGGTGCAATGTCATCGTTACCTTTGCCTGTTTGCAGACGCAGAGGCAATGGCTAAGTGCAATGCCTTTGCAACCTCTGCTCATTCTCTTTCCAAAGGCAATGACTAAGTGCTACGTCATTGCAATCTCTGTTTATTGACAAGACCTAGAGGCAACGACTACGTCACGTCATATATCATTGCAACCTCTGTTTATTGACAGACCTAGAGGCAATGTCACTTACCTCCGTTTTGTCAGCCCGTCTCTCTACTCTCTGAGATATCTTGCAACTCGGATAGAAGAAGAAGAAGTAAAGGAAAGGAGTGGGATGGCAGCAAGAAAAAGAAAAGCCGGAGAACAACAAAGAGGGAGAAAAAAAAAACATCAACAATAAAACAGATAAAGCCAAATAATGTAGAGGAAAATAGGAAATGAGAAACAATGTAGTATACATATGCGAAAAGAGGTGAAGGCCAGTAAAATTTGAAAATAGACACAAAAGCAAAGAGGAATTGTTATCAATGATATAGGATAGGAAAAGAAAGGATATCGAAGCTTATAGAAAGAAAAGAATAGGAGATGAGAGCCAGCGGTGGGAGAGGGGAACGTGTAGAATGGAGCTGGGAACTAACAACTTGAAGATAAAAAGGAAGGATGGTGCTGGAAGCCATCGAAAAAAAGAAAGTAGATGGAAGCCGATAATAATAATAATAATAATAATAATAATAATAATAATAATAATAATAATAATAACCATTTATAAAGCGCCGTATATCACCTTAAATAAAATGCTCTAGGCGCGTACAGATTTTTCACAATAAAAACAGTAGATATATAATTTGACATCAATAAGACCCTAAAACATGAAAGAGGTCACACAAAGGCTTGTTTAAAAAGGAAAGTCTTTAAATGTCGTTTAAAATTGTCGTGTGTAAAAGATAGTTTTAAATATGCCGGGAGGGCATTCCATTTAATGGAAGAGTAAATTGAAAAAGCCCTATCACCTAGCGTTGAATGAGATCGTGGTACAGCTAGTTTATTATTACCACTTGATCTTAAAACTCTATTAGGCCTATGACATTCTAAAATTTCTTGAATATAAAAAGGAGATATATTTTGAAAAAATTTATGAACAAAGGTCAGTACTTTAAAATCAATTCTTTGCTTAACTGGAAGCCAGTGAAGATCTTTTAAGACAGGTGTAATGTGCTGATGCTTTTTAGCACAGGATACAATCCTGGCTGCCTGATTTTGTACTCTCTGAAGTTTAATTATTGAGTTAAGAGATACTCCAGTAAGCAATGAATTACAGTAGTCTATTCTGCTCATTACTAAAGAGCTGACTAGAAGTTGAGCAGTATCTTTATTAATATAGCTTCTGATCATGCCAATATTCTTAAGATGGTAGTACGATTGCTGACATATGCTATTGATCTGACAAGACATAGTAAAATTTGCGTCTAAATAACATCCCAGATTCTTTACTGAACTTGAAACAGGAACGCTGGAACTTTTTATTTGAACACTATTAAAGTTAAGATCTATAAGAGCTTTGTTCGTCCCAAACACGATCACATCTGTTTTATCACTATTTAACTTAAGTTTGTTAGAGTTCATCCAATCTGCAATTTCAACCACACATTTCTCGATTGACTCCTTTTGGTAAGATGCAGTCTCAAGCGTATTATCAAGTGGTACATAGAGCTGGGTGTCGTCTGCGTAGAGATGATAATTTACTCCATGCCGCTCTGCAATGTCAGCTACAGGTGCTGTGTACATGGTGAAAAGTAGAGGTCCCAGGACAGAACCTTGTGGGACACCATATTTTAGAGGAGATGGAGTTGCTTTGTTATTGTCGATGGATACTGTCTGCGTTCTGTTCTTAAGATAAGCATTAAGCCAATAAAGGGCTTTTCCATCGATGCCAAAACGTGAATGCGCGCGAGCCAATAGTATATCATGGTCGATTGTGTCGAAAGCAGCGCTTAAGTCCAGTAGAATCAACAGAACAGACTTTTTATTATCGATGTAACGGAGGATGTCGTTGGCAACTCTTAGCAAAGCAGACTCAGTGCTGTGATGTTTTTTATAAGCAGATTGAAAGTTAGTATGAAGATTGTTAAACGCGAGGTGTTGTAAGATTCTGCTCGATACGATTTTTTCGATGAGTTTGGAGATTATCGGTATGTTAGAGACTGGTCTATAATTTTTCATCTCCTCCTTATCCAGGGATGCTTTTTTGATTAACGGTGTTACATAGGCCTGCTTCAAGGAAGATGGAAAGTCGTGGTTTGCTAGACTTGAGTTTATGATGTCAGCTAATGAAGGGGCGAGTTCCTTATGAGCCTCTTTGAAAAGCCAGGCAGGAATTTTATCCAGTACGCAACTTTTGTTTGGCATAGCGATTATAAGTTTATCGACTTCTTCCACTAAAGCAGGCCTGAATTCTTGCAGAGTCGATGAAGGATTAGATGGTGGTTCGTTATTTGGCGTTAAAGTTGATTCGCTGTCAAGTTGATTTCTTATATTATCGATCTTGCCGCCAAAGAATGAGCTGAAATTGTTGCACAGCTGTTCAGTGTCATCGTGAGAAGGAAGTACTGGTTTGTAAGATGAGGTTGGTTTATAAAGGCTTTTCACAAGTTTATAAAGTTCATTAGAATTGCCTTTGCACTCAAAAATCCTTTCTTTAAAATATTTCTTCTTACTTTTGACCAGCATGTCGTTCACTTTGTTTTTAGCATAGACATAAATCTGTCTGTGTATCTCAAGTCTAGACTTTCTCCACTTTCTCTCAGCACATCGGCGCTCTTATCCGATGGATAATTGAATATATGAATTTACAAACAAAATTACCGTGGGCGAAAGATTTCTTGGGTATTTGGTAAAAGTAAGATAGCCTACATGTAACAGACTAAAAAGACGAGTGCAGTCACAATTGTATTACAGTTGTAGGAATAGAGGAAAGACTTATGTTAACCATGATAGAGCAGACATAGCAGGGAAACGAAGGTATTATGGTCGATAACATTGGAACTTATCGAGTAAAACCGATGAGAGGAATCTGATTTAAATACACACTGTAGCAAAGTAGTGACCGAACCATTCATCACAAAACAATTGAGAGAGACAAAGCAATACCATTGCTGGATTATATGGCAGGAACTAACAATAATACAAAATCTTAAACGCTCTTTCTGCAAATTATAATTTATATACAGTCATGTTTCCTTTTGAGTTGAAACTGGGAGTTGAAATATATAATTAAACGCTCTCTGTGCAAATTATATACAGTCATGTTTCCTTTTGAGTTGAAACTGGGAGTTGAAATACATAATGATAGAGGCAAGAGTTCAACCCGACGCTTTAGTTCAACCCGGGGCTTTCAATATGCGGATGTCTCTCAAAGTACTATTACTTGATGTTCATCTTCTTTCTAACTTACCCACAATACTTTGGCAGAGAGCAAATAATTTTTGCTCTGGAAGGCGGCGGTAAATTTATCTGCTAGCTTTGTACACATTTCTTTTGATCGTTACATAACCGTTTATATAATGTAACTTTGATTTTCGAGTAGCAAGCCAGAGACATTTCTATCCAATGCAGTGCACTCTAATTGAAATCTATTTAAGTTGCTTAATTTTTCTTACTCATGTGAAACATTATTTAACACCCATGAATGTGATAACATGCAGGCTGTCATAAAAGTATTTCCAATTGCACATTGTCAGAATACCTTCTAGTTTTCTTGTTTCAATAATAGCCTGCTTTACACGTAGCGTTGTATAAAGAAGTTCTAGCTCTTTCTTGTGTATCCAATATTTATTTTGTTTATTGCTCTGTTGCTTTCAAATATTAACTCTGTTTCACCTTAAAAGTAACAAGGTAAGAGAAGTAATAGTATTTCAGGTGGAATATAATTATGTAAAGAATAATTGTGGCTTGAAAGGATATGGTGAGATTCGCAAGTGATTTTTTTTTTTTTTTTGTGTCCCTGAAGATTTGAATTTATTTTTCGAACTTGATATATCTTCATGTTACTCAATTTTATAATTATGTCATTTGCAGCGGTTTGTTTTGTTTTGTTTTTGTTTTTTTGTTTTTTTGGGGGGAAACAATAATTAAGCTAACTCCATTTCGATTTTTTTCCTTTATCTGTCGTCTATAAACTGTTGAGGTCATCTCATTTAACGGATTCACCCATTGGTTTTTTAGCCAAGTAATTATGATGAATTCAATGTCACTATCTTTTAAGTCATAAGAATATGATTATAGTCGCTTTATTTCTTCCTGATCTAGCATTTGTCACAGAAATAGCTAGATAATAGGCTATAATATTTTTTCATATTTTTGTGTTTGCTGTTCTTTGTATTGTTAGTATTGTCATACTATGGGCAAGTTGCAGGCCTACTGTTTACAGATTGAAAGTTCTTTGAGTTTGAAAAAAAAATGCATATTCTCACTGGATCTTGGTGATAACTGTTATGATTTCAACAGGATTCTGTTTTCGTTTCCCAGCTCGCCTGTTTCAGTAGGTTTTGAAAAAGGCGTTCCGAAGATTGTTTACAGAATTTTGATCAAGTGAAAGCACATCACCTGAGGATGTTGTCTCAACTGAATCGACCGGTTTAAGTAAATTCATCTTCTTAAATAGCAATGGCGATATGCCGTAGAAAAGATCATGCACTGTCGGGAATTGCATTGCAAGCCAAGCAGAACCACCGTAAGCTTATTTTCCTTTTTAATATAATTATATCGCAAAGAAGCTTAAGAAATAATGAGCCAGTGACATTAAAGGGCCACGGTAAAATGACCCACGGTTCTGCTTGGCTTGCAATGCAATTCTCGACTTTTACACCACATAAATGCTGTTGATTTTTTCAAATTCCAAAGGCTGAATGATACCGTGCACGGTTATAAAAGATCATTGGGTAAACAACTCAGAAATATTTGAAGGTAGACCACACCAAAAAAATGAACTCAGTCATATGCATCAAAGCGACTGGTAGTGTGTTATTTACTTTTTATTCAAAGTAGCTCTTGATAGGGGCGCCTTTAAATGAGATATATACCGGTATGCTTACGCATTCTCCGTTAAAAGTTAATATATATATATTTTAACTGGATGAACATTTTTTGTATTATATTAATCATAAAAAAGTCAAAAAGTAAATAACACACTACCAGTCGCTTTGATGCATATGACTGAATTCATTTTTTTGGTGTAGTCTACCTTCAAATATTTCTGAGTTGCTTACCCAATGATCTTTTATAACCGTGCACGGTACCATTCAGCCATTCTATCATGATATGTATATATATCATGATAGAATGAGGAGTGATATAGAGAAAACTCATATTTTACATAAACAAGAAAAATAAAACAAAAAAATCGCTGGCTTGGACGTGCGAGACAATCTCCACAGACACTGCCGTGACCAGGATTCGAACCTGGGTTGTCGCGGCCACAACGCGAAGTACTAACCACTATACGATCACGGCCAGTACGCCAACTGTCAATTAGAAAATAAAAAAATATTTAAAGTGAGTGGCAAATTCGTCTGAATTTATCATTTAAAAGCAGATGGAACTTAATTAAGGCATCACTATGAACATTATGTTGAGGCCACAGCGGTTAAAGCATCTGCGCACAGACGGTCAAACAGACATAAAAATATTAGAAATAGGGTTCACTCGTGTAAGCACAAGGCCATATGAATGATTGAGAGCTCATCATCGGTATGGCAATCTTATCTGTGGGTATAGCTGTAACCAACGTAGGATATAGGCAGAGAGAACAAATCTATGAAAATAACAGAAAGTTTGGACTGAAACCGCGCTTTATAACCGTTATTTGTAAACATGCGTCACCTATGAAACAGATTTTTAAACTCTTAGCATAATTATGCCATTCCCATGCCACTGAGGGATGATTTAATTTTATCACCTCATTTCTTAATGTGTTGTTAAAGAGCACATACAATAAGAGCAGACACAAACATACACAATAAGAATCAACTTTTATGCTACTTAGAACGATACTGTTAGAAATCAGCTAAAGGCTAAGACGACTTTATACCTGAAGTGATCCTCAAACTATCAGGTACCAAAAGCACCTTAAAAAATCATTATTTCAAACAAAAGAAACAATACAATTAAAATGGAAAAAAAAACTCCGAAAAACATCGAAGTTTTTAGACATACCATATTTGGGTAGAATAGTTGAAGGCTGAATCGCAATTTTTTTTTTTAAATGCGAATATTAGGACCCGTGTTTTATAGATTGCTATAAATTAATGATAATTGATATTTACAAGAACGAGTGATAATAATGAACTATAACGACACTTTATTCTAATCTTCAATGCCACTATGATTTACTTACTCATCTTGTCCTATATTCTTTAATCCCCACAACGGTTATGGTAGTTTTATTAATTAATGTTATTGTAAGGTTTTCCTACGTTATAATCAGCGATCTTGAGAAGAGCACAGATATGGCCTTTTCTGGTTAAGATTCTCATTTTAACGATGTCGAAAAATTAGAGTAACAAAATAATAAAAGTAGCCGACTTGTTTCTGCGCAAAAACAACGAAAAAAGGAGAAGGAAGAGGAGGGGGAGAAGAAGAAGATAATGATGATGGTGTCGACAACGATGACAATTATCAGAGGACGAGGCTGTTGTTGCAAGAGAAATTATGAGTTTTATGAGTACCCTCATCCACACGGAACTGTCACGCCTGCTTGGGGAAACACCAGTACCATTTATCTAGACCTAGATATAATGGCAGTGGGTAATACACAAAGAGAAGGATCACGAGACACATGCATAGCCTAGGTCTCAGAGGGCACTGCCCAGGACGCAATGTAGTATAACGGAACAGATGAAACTGCTGATCTAATCGAAAACATAGTACAGGTAAGGTATTGATGACCTACGAACTAAGGTCAATAAAACCGAGGTCACTCATCTTTAGCTCATTTCATCAGCGCTGAGTTCACATTTATGAGTATCGTCAACGAGCAGAGAAGGTGAGGCAAGCCCACTGACGATCTACTCGGATGCTTAGCAAGGTCTATAGTGGATATAAATTTAGATTTAGACTGATCTAGCATGCACACTCTCATCAAATTGTGCATTGGTCATAATATCACAGATTTGAAAATTACTGCTCAGTCTCGATTGACAAATATCGTCCTAATGGGCCCCGATATGGACAGAACAGATGTAGATTTAGATATAGATCTAGAAATCTGAGGCTTTGAATAAATGTCAATAAAGTGGTTATCATTTGTAAGGCTCAAATCATAATTGCTGCAATGTTTATTGCGTGAGGACAATCTACATTCAAACTCATCTAAGCTTTATTTTACTCAACAAAATTAATGCTTTTGCACAAAATTGAGAGCTGTTGAGTATCCCAACCCCAAACCCCCCAAAACCAAGATCTAGTTCTCTTCCAACAAAGTCCTCCTGCATCCCCAGATCCATCTAAACATTAATTAAAAGAAGTGTCGTTCGAGACAAGCTAGCCATATATCTCGGTAGACCAAGATTGATCTTTCCAACCACAGGGCTAGGTAGACCAGGAAAATTTTAAAGGACTAAGTCTAAATCACATTAGATTAGATTAAAAAACTCCACTTATGCAGGATAAAAAAAAACCCAGATAGATCGAGTACTTCATGTAGTTGATCTAAAGCCATCTAGAATCTAGTCCATACATTCAAATATTGTTTGAAATTACTAACACTTTAAAATCTAGATTTAGATTAAAATCTAGAAACGCTCAAAATAATTTTATACGTCTTTTGCAAATAAAAGTATTACATGTATTTATAAGGTGTTGGTATTTTTATCACAGGTGCTATTCTTCTCCTCCAGCAGTCAGCTTTCATGAGGTAACATTAGTAATAGTAGTAGTAGTAGTAGTAGTAGTAGTAGTAGTAGTACTAGTTATAACTTAAGGTGTAAACAATCACCCAACCTGGACTTACATAGACAAAGATTACAAAATTCAAAATTACATAGAAAGTTTCACCTAAAAATTGGCTTCGTCAAGATTGCAAACATAGGGAATGTGATTTCTTTTTGTTGAAATGGTGAGTTCCGTTCAAAGATCAAATTTTTATGCCTCCATTTTTGAGATTTTATAATTTCCTTTTTCACTTCAATTTTAGACCAATTTTCGTGGGCCATTCTTTCTCACATATCCTCTCCTCTCTTCTTCTCTGTCTGTCTCTCTCTTCTCTTCTCTCTTCTCTCACTAAGTTATAACTACTACTACTACTATTACTACTACTAATGCTACCTCATGAAAGCTGATTGCTGGGGGAGAAGAATAGCACCTGTGATAAAAATACCAACACCTTGTAATAGTGATAATCACAGTCATTTATAAATTACAATGTTTCAACTATTTGTGACTTTATTATTTATAAAGGGAAATGTAGAAAATATGTTAGTGTGTTACATAAAAAAATATTTTTCTATCTCTGTAAATGTATCTTGTATTTTGAATACATTTGGCTTGAATTTTTAATCAATCTCATCAGATCGCATTGCTAAAATGGACGGCAACACTTTGACAGTTAACATTGAGGAACCTCGCTATGATCAGTCAACTTATTCAGGGAGAGCCAAACATTTTTTCATAACCACCAACCCTCTCAATCTGTTTGTATCAGGAAAAACACTTGATGAGGCAAAAGATGTTGTTGAGAGATACAGGTAAACACAATTTGTGTGTCCATATTGTACTAGTTTGAGCTTTACTGATAAAATTAAAATATTTTATCACCAAGAACATGTCACTGGATGAGAAACAATGCTATTATTCTAATAAAAAAATTTTAGAGATATATCTATTTTCCTGGAAACAAGTGCTCTAATATTTATATCTATTATTTGTCTTAATTGCTTTCTCGCATCTCGAAATATTGAAGCAACAGGAAAGAGATTTAAAGTGATTTTTTTCCCCCTTTTTAAATCAAAATTGAGAATTGATAAATCTACTCATGAAAACTTGGTACATATTGCTCACTATTATGTTTCAAGTAGTTTTAAATTTCCTTATTATATGTGATTTTTAAGTTCCCTCAGTTCATTTGCTAAACATGGATCAGATCCATGCACACTAAAAAATAATACAATTTGCAAAATTTGTCACTTTCTTCAGAGAAATGACTGAAAAGAGTCTTTGGACTAGAGATGGGCCTTTGGATCAGATGATCAAATTAAATCAATCTATATATATATATACATGTATCAGTTTGGCTTGCAGTTATTTATAGTCTGTGGTAGAGTTGGTTAGAATCTTCTTTGAAATCTCTACCTGATAATCAGCTGTAGGAAATAAAAAAGGAAGAGACAATCTCACTTGTTTTTCTTTTAACTTACTTTTCTGTTACGGTATTATCTGAAAGCTCTTGACAGATTTGATATTGAGCTGTCATGCATGTTGACACAATAAATATTGACCCGCTATAATTATTTTTCAAAACTCCATAGCAATGAGTCTGAAAATACTTCTGTAAGTACATAAAAAAAAAACTTACATGCCTGCAACTTTATTTGTGAAACTCAGTTGGTTGTTTAGTCTTCTGTAATAGGCTGATCTCTAAAACTTAAGTTATTTTACAATTGATTCTATCAATGAGCACAATTGGAGTACACTAAAAATGAAACGTTTTAAGTGGACAACAGTAAATAAGAGCATAATGATTTGATCTATGATTTCTATGATCTAATGCTTGCAGGAAAGGAGAGATCCCTCCAGATCTCACAGAGGAAAAATTGTGGGAGGCCAAAAATCTATATGATTCAGCTTTTCACCCAGATACAAAAGAGAAAATGTTCATCCTTGGCAGGATGTCAGCTCAAGTTCCTATGAATATGACAATCACCGGCTGCATGATGACATTCTACAAGTATGACTTTACCATTGTTTCATCCATTACTTTTAAAGACTTGATCTTTTGCACAAATGGAACTAATCTATTTTTTTAATATCTAAATCCCAGCAGTAAAAAAACGGTTTTAACAAAATTAGCAACCATTTTTTTAAATTTTGACGATGAGGATGATGATGTTCATGATAATAATAAGGTAGAAAAAAATAATGATGGTTGTAGTAGTAGTAGCAGCAGCAGTAGTAGTAGTAGTAGTAGTTACAATACTACTACTACTACTACTACTACTACTAATAAAATATGCAGCTCTTAGCTCTACTTTGGAAGTAATGCGACCTAATAATTAATATCAGGCTTTACTTGGTTATGAGGATGCTACAAAAATTAACTACCTGAGTTCAGATATGCAAAATTATGTACTTTATTGAAACTCTATCCATTGAAACTTCACATGGGGAGAAGAATTCTGATTTGTATCTGCTAATTTAAAGTAGTATGCAAGGATATCTCTGCTTATCATTGCTATTGTACTTGATGATTATAAATATGAAAAATTAAAATTTATTTTATAATTTGAGCTCTAGTAACTTATGTTATGATAGTTTTTTTTTTTTTTACTGTTCAGCTTATGTTATATTTAGATAGGAAGTTTTGACAACTTCATAAGTTTGGTTTTATTCTTCTTTGGCTCTTCATTTGACAGAACCACTCCAGCTGTAATTTTTTGGCAATGGTTTAACCAGACTTTTAATGCTGTGGTAAACTACACCAACCGAAGCGGGGACACTCCCATCTCTCCCAAGTGAGTAGTCAATCTATGAATGGTTCATTTAAATTGAGATTTTGCCATTTATAGTCAGAGTTGTAGGTTCATAAGCATGGAAAATCATCTTTATTTTTATAAAAACATAAATTTGATATGCATTTTATTCCAAAAATCATCTGATTTGTAAATGATCTCAAAAGATCAGGTGACATTTTATTATAGTATAATAAGTCTTACAGGTTCACAGTCATGCCATTAAAGTATTTGAGGAAAAATATCAACTTTTAAGTTTATAGTAATGTGAATCAATAGACTTTAAATGCAGTCCATTTGAATGTTCATCATTTACAAAACATGTTTTATACATTCTGATTCAAAATACAATATACAAAAAACAAAATGAAGCTCATGCAGAACCCATTTTTTTTTTCTTAAAGGCAACTGGGCATATCATATGCCATGGCTACTGGTGGGGCTGTGACAACTGCTTTAACTCTCAATGGTATGGTTAAGGTAAGATATAATCCAAGATGCAAAATAATGTTTAATCCTTTGTTTTATATTTTAGAACTCTCTGCTCCTAAATCCTCTTAAGGGATGTTTCAGCTTTTATATTTTCCACTGACCTCTACTGTGGGCTTGGGTCTTGCACTTAATTTTGAAAAGCATTGTGAGGATCAACGAGCAAACTAGGTTTTTTTGTGGAAGATGTGTTGGAGAGTTATCAGTGGTCTTTTGACTTTCTCTAAATTTGTCACTCTATGCTTTAAAAAGGTTTCTGTGTTTTGTTTCCTGAAATTTCCCTGTCTTAACTTAGGGTATACCATAAGAAACATTAAAAATATTCCAGGATCTGAATGAATCATAGGTATTCTTCCCAATTGTTGCGTAATGAATTCTTTTAATTTTTAAGTATTTTGTGCCTAAAACCTTTAATTGTTTTATTTTGGAAAGTTCCAACTGTTTCTTCTCTGTCTGAATATGAGCCTATATGTTAGTGTATTACTTAAGCACAAATTTAGCAGGGTCCCTATAAAGTTTGTTCTTTCTGAATGTTTTACTTTTATACTCCCTGGTCCAGGTATGGCAGTCACAGAAAGCCTTTTCTATATTCTTTAAATGTCTTTGGTGCCCCCGTAAATCTTCCTACTTTTCTGTCTTATAGGTGGTTTCCCTTTTTGTAAGGATTGCAAACTAAATAATTATATTTTAAGGACAAAATGCCTTTTTATCATTAAAACTCTTGTCCAGTTTATTTCTTTTGCTTTTGCTTTTACATAATTAGATGCCTAAAAGATTAATTGTCATTGTTGTTAGTCTTTTGTTTTTTCAGCATCTTTCTTATGTTTCATCCAGAAAATGCCTCCAATTGTGGGTAGATTTGTACCCTTTGCTGCAGTAGCCGCAGCCAACTGTATTAACATTCCCTGTATGAGGAGCAAGTAAGTTGTGGAATATTGTGGTCAAAGCATACTATGCCATTCAGACTTAAATAAAAAATTTTGCTCCAAATTATTTTAAGTGCTTACCTTATAAGTAATGTGATGTTAAAAAAGATTCAGATAAATACAATTTGAATTTGCCGTTTTATAAACATTCAGTTATTCAAAGGCTGAGGTCTTAAATCATAATGTGCTATTTTATCATTAGTTAAGCATCATTCTTGTTTGCTTTTTAATTTCAGAGAACTGCTCTCTGGAATACCGGTGTTTGATGCTGATGGCAAAAGAATTGGAGAGTCAACTAGAGCAGCAAGTAGTGCAATTAGCCAAGTAGTTGTTTCAAGAATCATTATGGCTATGCCTGGAATGAGTAAGTATAAGATCAACAAATAGCACTCACTGATATATTTCCTAAGTCTACCGCTGTTTTAGATAACGAGGAAAGAATTGGAAATGTAGGCAAGAAAAGATGTGTTAGTAGTTCATTACACTTCTTAGAGCTAAGACTAGACACATTGTTAAAAATGATGTACACAATGTTGTGTTTTACAAACTGAATACAAATATATAATGTGGACACTGAGGCAGCAATAATTAATCAGACAGATCAGCCCATAAAGTGCTCTGGAAATCTAATCTACACCTATACATGTTCAAGCAATAGTTAGCTCAACGCAGAATGCAGGGACAGTTAGCTTGAGGAAGCTGCTGATTTTAACTTTGCATGCCTTGCATATTTGTATGCAAAGACAAAAAATTTGGTGTCAAAAACACAAATGTAAAAAGGAAATGCATGATACTTTGATCCTGTTGATTGAATTATACTTATATCTATACACTGTTTTTACATAAACTTGGTCGAGATTACCTTTTGCCAACTATGTAAAGATTTGATGATCTATAACTGTGATATGTAATGAAACAATGTTCACTTTTATGTTCTTTGCATCATTATATACTTTTTGTAAAATGTAAGCCTTTCCTTTTTTTTTCCTCAGTGATACCACCATTTATTATGAACTCCCTGGAGAAAAAATCTTTTATGAAAAGAATGCCTTGGCTCAGTGCCCCAATTCAAGTATCATTGATAGGTTTCTTGTAAGTGAAACATATTTTCTGAAAATCTGAGTAAGGCTTATTAGTGCATTATCTAATCTTGTAGAAAGATGATAGTATATATAAAGCTTAAATTGTTGTTTCTCAGTATTTCAGCATTGACCTCATTGATGTCAACAGGAATAATAATTTAATGAAGTGAAAGTAATAGTAGGATAAAAAATACCAAAGTGAATTTGAAATACAGGTAATTCAAAGAATTTTCCATGAATTTTCACAACTTGTAAATAAGTGGATGTTTTGCTCATTTGAAATCTTAAGATTTTGAATTTTTAGGCACTGTATTGCTTTCTCATAAATTTTTTTTTTGCAAATTGCCTTTTTTGGCTCATTGTGGAGAATGTGATGAAACAGAAGTATGTACTGTAGTTAAGTATTTTTGTGTGTTTTCAAAGATGAGATAATGAGTTATCACTTTGGAAATGCTTGTTTTGATGGTTTATAACTTCTTTTTCTCTTCCTCAGGCTTATTTTTGCCACTCCCCTTTGCTGTGCTTTGTTCCCTCAGAAAAGGTAAGCAGACAAATATTTTAATCAGCTTCTGTTTCCTTTTTTGATGCTTAAGTTCTCCATTTTTGCTTTGTGTTAAAGTCTAAAATAGAGAACTTGGAAACTCTTTTATGCCACTTGGACCTCACCTGTTTGAAAATTTTACTTTCGTTTCATATGACACTGACAATTTTATTAACATCTCGTTTCATGTAGTATAGTGTATAAATAAAATAAAATGATACTTTTTTCTCCAAAAGCACCATAGAGGTGCATAAAATGACTTAATAGAAAAAATAATGTTAACCTTCTTTGAACTTCAGTTTCTCTTTTTTGGGGTGAAATTTAGCATACTAAGATGATCTATTTACAAATTGTTATCCTCCTCCTCAGCTCCATGGCAGTAGCAAATCTAGAACCAGAAGTAAGAGAAAAAATTCAAGCTTTACCAAATGCTCCCGGTGTGGTCTTTTTCAACAAAGGACTTTGAAAACAAAGACATGCATTTTTAAAAAGCACAAAGATGCACATCTGCTCAAAAGTGCTTCCAATTAGCAATATTGTCAAAAGTTATTAAAGATGTTGTCCTTAGAGAATTAATGCAATAAATTCATGTAATTTACTTTAGCTTTGTTGCAAAGTTTGTTGAAATTTTATATATTTTTTTTACAAAGACAATGCGAAATTTTACACATACACCTTTTCAATTGCTGTTCTGGGAAAGGAATTTTTTTTTATTTTTGCTGTACAGTTGTGTCTTTTTTTTAAATTAAGTTTTGTGTGTCATAATTATATTTTAGACTAGTCTGTGCTGAAACTTATGCAAAAAAATTTTATTTCAAAAGAAGGAAAGAAACAATTATTATAGCTTAGACTGGTCATATTTTTAACAATTTCAAATGCTCATGCATTATCTGCCTTTCATTCAATGAACAAACCTTCCATGACTGTTTTAATAGGTCTTAAGGGGGTCATCACTCTTTCAGAATTGTATTGTGATGAGTGATGACCATGAGAATCATAAAATATTCTATGAATGTTTTTCAGTTAATGCAAAGGATATTGACTTGATCGATGATGGTAGTTCAAATGGGGAGTAAAAATTTTTCTTGACATTGTGTGTCACTAGTCTTATAATGTCATTTACTTTTATTTGCTATAAATGTCTTGTCACCAGTCCTGATGAGTTGTGTGTTAAAATTTTGAATTTAGGAAAACAGCATTTGAAAGCTCATAAATCCTCTTTTCGCTTCTATTTAAAGAGACCTAAAAGTTCAATATCCCTACAAAGATTTTGATAACCTAGTGCTGCTCTTATATTTAAAACTAGCAGAAATTATTATTCAAAGTTTAAAGATCTTAAAATTATTAAAAATGTCATAACCACTTGTGATAAATATTGTTTAAGTTGAACATTAGAATTCATTTAGTGTGCTGTAGAATTATGGCTGTATTTTGTTGCTATATGTTTAGAAATATTCTAGCTATGTATCTGATTAAGGTAGAAATATGGATTTGGTGCTTTTGTTTTTAAATTTTAGATTTTATTAAAATTTTGTCATATTCTTGTCATGCTAATGGGGTTTTAGAATCTCAAAAAGTACTAGTTAACCTTCATTAACTTTCGATTAAACCACTGTAGCCTTCTTGCACAAGCAAATACTTTTAGTTTGTTTCCTATCCTGCATCTTTGCATTCTTCAACCAAAGCCTGCGTATACCAATGTTGACTTCATGAGATGAGTCACACTGGATAAACCTCTTTCTCTTTTTCACTCCATGTTGCCATTGTTTAGCTTTGTTGTGGTCAGGTTGAAAAATCTGCTACTCTTTCTCATTGGTTAGTACCTGATCTCGCATGACTGTTCTCTCCTTCTTCTCTGAAGCTTTGTTTCTTTGTGGAACAAAATAAATCCGGGTCAGTCCATGTTGCTGCAGCCCCCCAAAAAATTTTGCTCTTTGATTGAAATTAAACTCGCTCGTTTACATGTCTTAATACTATGTGAGCCTAATAAAACGTGCATTTTCAGATTGAGAGCTTATTTTATAGTTGCCACGTATGGCTTCTTTAATAAGAACCTCATTGATACTTTGAATATAGTTTTCAATTATTATTTCGATTACTAGACATTGTTGAAAAAGAAAGCAGATAGAAAGGGTGGTAATTAAATAGCAAAAAGACTGAAGTAATGGTTGTCAGTCAAAACAATGAGTGTCCACAGATCATCTTTATCAACGGGAATAAACTCAAGCAAAGGCATCAATTCAAATACCTGGGTGCTTTAATGTTAAGTGCTGGATGCAGCAACAATGAAGAAAAGCACAAGCGAAAAAGGGTTCTCAAAGAATGAAATCAATATTAACAAATAACTACATCTCCATTCATACAAGAAGAAGTGGCCAGGAATGCTTTATTGAACCCATTCTGATGTATGGATGTGAGGCCTGGTGAATTTCAAAACATCAATAAAAGAAACAACACAAATGCGGTTCCTATGGAGAATGCTACGAATCTCATAGATTGCAAAGAAATCAAATGTTAAAGTCTTAAGAGAAGCTGACACAATAAGATCACTCATAAATAGAATAAGTAAATGCTAGGCAACCTTTTTTGGCCATGTAATGAGAAGCAAGAAACTAAACATCTTATGACAGCTGGAATGAAGGAAACACAGCAGGGGAAAACGGCTTGAATAGTTGTCGGATGGATTACAAAGTGGCTAAAAGTAGGACGAGTGACAAATGTACTGAAAGCGAGGAGGGGTAGAGATATGCGAAGGTCATGATCGCCTACTGCTAAAGAGCATGGTTGATAGATTGATGATTGATTGTTATAACCATATCTTATTCATTTATGCAGAACAGGTGCCAATGTCATAATGCTGAGATGATGCTAGCACAGTGGCTGTATGAAAAAAAAATGATTTGAATTTATAAAACTTTCTTGCACAAATCTATTATTTAGAACAGTAGCTCAACTTGAGACATTTCCTTGTTGGCCGTGATTTTAGTCCCCTCTGGTTGCACTAATGACTTATTCATATTTTGTGATTTGCTTATCCTGTAGCTACATTTTAGCTCACAAAATTTTGAAAAGATCTCACCAATAAATTTGAAATTGAGGCATGCCAGAATGGGCAACAGCTGATGTCCAGCAGTCTGATAAAAAAAAAAAAAGGATTGAATGCATCATGAAATTTATTCATTGGATATTTCTTAAATTTGCAGACAAGTTTCTTCTTTGTTGTTTGAAATATGAATGCAAGCAATATACATTTCACATTTCAGTTAAGAATGCACATAAGATGTATTTATTGCATGATGCTAACTTCAAACTATATGTTCATGCTGTTGATTATTTTATCAATTTTTTCGACAGTTCTTTTTGTGTATTTGATAAAAATATAAAGCATAATGAGGCATCAGGGAATGGTACTAAGTAAGTTAAGTTATTATTATTATTATTCAATGAAAAGATTCTAACAAATGACTGAAGATTTTATTTTCATTTTTACATTTTTGACAGATCTTAAAGAGGTTTAGTGTTGAAAAGCTGTACTCTCTGTTAGCCTGTGATCAAACAATTTGTCCTTGTCAAAATGTCATCGCTTCATAATCTTTGAATGTTTATAGGGGAAGAAATGATTAACTTGAATTTTTTAAATATTTTTTGTATGAATGTAAACAAAATCGAAGATCTAATATATAGCTGTAGACTAAGATCTAACAGCCTCATTTATTTCAGTGACATTAAATAATTGGTATATGATTGATTTTCTTTTCCTAAACCTTTGTTCCAATCCCAATGAAATGAAAGTTTTTAAGATGACATGACTGTGAAAATTGATCAAAATTGAGATTTGATTCTTATAACTTGTTGAATCATGTAAAAAAAAGAGTCATAAACTTCTAATGTTGATTCCTTGCTCGCATTCTTGATGTAATCATATTTTACTTGTAGTATTTTTTGTCTGTGTAGAGTTTGAAGGGATATTTAGAGTGTACATCTCCAATTCATGTATTCCATATTTTGCTGATGCTCTGCATCTTTGTTGAGAAGCTGGCTTTTGTCCTTTATGGAAGTATATGATCAGTTGAAAAAGTTTTTTGTTGAAAACCATTTACAGAATCCGAAGTCATCAAGCAAGTATTTGTATGTAATCTGCGATTAACTTCAGTTTTTTTGTTTTCAATAAACTTAATACAAGTATTTTTGTTTTAACAGTTTGAAGAGATGGTTTTGTATAAGATTATGACTTGCTATATATGCTAACTTCAATTGAAATGGCCTCGAAATCAATTCATTTTTAGTGAGTTGCATATGAAATGTTTGGCATTGATCTCAGAATATGTTGTTGGCATAAGCAGTTTCAGCTAATAATAGCCCTAATGTTAATATTCACTAGTTTTGCTTTGAATTCAATAATCTAGCAATGACTTTGAATAAAAAAAAAAGCTACACTATTATGTATTGTGAAAGCTTAACTTCATGTTCTTGTTACATGAATTGAAACATGCATGTAATGAGAACAAATAATCTTTACTATGTTATTTTAGTATTTACACTTCTGATTAAGTCTTCCCTCAAAATTGAATTCTTGATTTCTAAGTCATACAAGAACTTTATGCTTCACAGCCCTTAAGATTATCTTATTTTTTTGTCATCTTGTATAAATTCAACATCTTTTACTACTACATTAGTACCAAATGCATTAACTGTATCTATTAAACAAATAAAAAAGGGAACATCGACTATAAAAAAGCCACTTTCGTATTTGGTGCCCCACTGTTCTGTTTTTACTATGAAATTCAGTTACCAGTATTAATTACAAATAGGATTGATACTTTTTTATTGGGTGAATGAAATTTTTATGTTAGACTTAAGCATACAATTTCAGAGAACATAAGGATATAAAACTTCTGGAACACAAATTTGTGTTTGTTTTCTTCTGACTTTACTCATTTATAGCCACATGTCTACACAGTTACACTTACAGATACATTGATAAATACATTAAAGACCTAATAAAAACAAAAGAAACTGTCACAATATTTAAAGTTATAATCTTTATTAATTTACTGGATGATGTAAATTATGTTAAAAGCTAGTGTCAGAGACTATATGACAAAGTGATAAACAAGATACAATATGTGCAAGGTTTAAAAAAATATCTTTTAAAATATGTCAATCCTAACCAGAGTACATAACAACTAAATGTATTATGTATAACATTTAAACAATCAATAAAAATTATTTCTTTATCTTTTTTATCCTTATGTGCAATATTTGGTAAAATAAATGGAGGCAGAGTGGATGTAACTTCAGTGAAGCCATCTTTAATTCAAATTAATTCAGTTAACGTGAAACAGAAAATGACCTAAAACGTTACCAAAACTTCTGCATTTTGCTATTTCAATGAAACATGAATTGTCTGTCACTGCCCATGACTAAAGTTAAAGGCACCAACAATATAGAAAAACACTGCAAGCTTTACCAGGAGTGCCTGGTATGTAATTGGTAACTCTTTTGATTCAGAACATTATGCATAGAGATCACAGCACTAAAACAAAAGAAAGGGACAGAAAAAGTTCGTAAAAGTCTCAATTCCATTATAATACACTAACATAAGACAGAAAAATCAATGAAATTATCTCCTTCTTCAAATAACATGCATAAAGAAGTAGAAATTTCCTGTTCTTCAGAGAACATGCATAAAGAAGTTGATAATTGCGAGACTTTCCTTGGCACTAATATGAAAAGATGCTGCTTGCAAACAAGGCACTACTTCAAAAGTAATTTGTCCTCTTCACTATACCTAATCTCAAGGTCAGCAACTTAATGGCCTATTATTACTTTGTGATCTCATTATTGTAAACTAGTTGAAAAAGCGAATTCCTCATAAAGAGGGCCAGGATGAATTAAAAAAAAAAAATAGATATCAATTAATCATTGTTATCAGATTATGATCAAAATCTATTTTATCACAGTTCTAAAAACCATTATAGATAGTTGAGTTCATATCTCCTACATAATTATGATCTAAGCATATATGAATGATATGGAATACTGTTTATATAGCTACATTGTTATATTTATTGTACAGGATATCGACACTATGCCAAGGTAACAAAAGCACAATTCCAATATGATTTATGTTACTCAAATAATCACAGTAACCTCAATTTGTGGAGAGAAAACAGTGTAGAGATGATCCATAATACACTAATGGCGCCTTATTGATGTTTTCTTTAGTACATCTCTTTGCACTTTCTGTGGAAAATTAAGATCCATATAAATTAAGATAATATGAAGGCTTAAGGTTTTGTAATGGTTATATTGAGCATTGATAAAAAATTAATGTACTGTAAAAAGTTAAAATGCATTGCATCTATAAGCCATTCTATACATAGTTGAAATGAGCAGACCTTCGGTCCATTATTTTGTATCAGGTGTGCTATTTAGGAAATCAATATATATCCTATTTGAATAATTAGCAAGTCAATGAAAGGGATGTAGTATCATGCTTCACTTTGACTCAACACTTTCCCAATACGCTGCTTAATAATACAAAGAACAGGATTGCAAATAAATCCTTCGAGCTGTGACAAGATTATATATATATATATGTATCAATAATTAAGCAGCAACCCAACAGTGATATATTTATCTAGAAGTTTGGCTTTGGCAGTTTTGGAAAAATAATAATTATGAACTTTGTAGTACATCTTACTGATTTTTTCCTTTTCTTACCAAGTGCAAACAAAAAATAAAAAAAAACCCACAAAAACTAAAAGATAACAGTATTGTTTGTAAAACTCTGGTTAAAAGATGCAGTGAAACACTGCAACTCGTCTGCTTCAATAGTCCAATCATAAAACAGATACAGATGACAGCACACCTGTCACACATGCTAAAATCTTCGAGTTTTTATTATTCTCCATAACCTCTCCACAAACCAATTTACCTCGCTTGGTATCTTGGGAACAAATTGAAGTTTGGTGCAAGTTTACCATTCTGCTGTAAAAAAAAGTATACACCCAAGTGCTTCTGTTGCACTGCAACATCCTAAAATTTCCTAAGAATGCTTTGTAGGCCTACTACATTTATTATGTTTCATCTAGCTCTATCAGACTTTTTTAAAATATGAATTAAATTTTTATCTTTTTAAGTAAAAAAAAATCAATAGATGAATAAAATAAAATTACCATTTCAATAATTGTGTTAACATGTGAAGTAATTAATACAGATTAGTATCAGATTTTTTTTATATTCTAGATGTACATGGATGGTACTTAATAACATAAATCAGAAATGTGAAGAACCTAAATAATAACTTGTCTTTTATTATTGATCTTACAGCCTTCAAGTTTTTGCTAAGCATTGTAAATAGCATTTAACAAGTCTAGTTTCTGATAATTTCTGTGTCAGTTGATCCATGTATTTTTTTTCTTATCAACTTTGACTGTTTTGCTCTTTTAATTTTATTTGACCTCTGGATTTTTAGAATCCATGCTCTAACTAGGCTTAATTGTTCAAAGTTGGTTTTGCCGCAAGTAGAAGAAAATTTGGTTTCATGTCAAGAAGGAATAGGACTTCACAAAGAGTTACACTGAACTCTTCTTAAAGTTTTTAGTAGAATATGGAACAATAGTTTCTGCTTTAAAAAAAACCCTTATGCATTAAAAAACACTGAAATTACTTCCAATGCTTGAAATTTGCCCAATTCCAATCAGCAAAAAAAAAAAAAAAAAGGTTATCATACACACACAAATCAGAAAAAAAAAGATATATTCTTCGACGAAATAGTGTGTCAGACTTTTTTGCATAAGGACAGAATCTGTAACTAAATAGCATAACTCATTGAAAAACAACAATTTGGATCTACATAGATCCAGGTCTGATCCGCAGAAATATGAAATATGATACTGACACTGAATTGTTTAATACTCAATTAAAACGTTTTAAGCTGTCTAAAATTGTAGGAAAAAAAAAAAGGGCAGATGATTATTCTAAGTCAAAATTTAAACCGAAATTGACTTTTATACCCAAACAAAAGATAATCCCCAAAGGCCAGATTTATTGCCAAATGATCTGAAAATACAAATACCCTCCTGGCAACTGAGCAACAGAAACAGCAATAAGAATGCACACACACAATCATAAAAAAAAAAAAAGGGAGGGAGGGTGGGGGAAGAAGGAGGGGGGGGGGGAGGGAGAGAGAGAGAGAGAGAGAGAGAGAGAGAGAGAGAGAGAGAGAGAGAGAGAGAGAGAGAGAGAGAGAGAGAGAGAGAGAGAGAGAGACACACACACACACACAAACGGACAGATTGAGATCAATTTATTTCTCTTTAGTACCTTGTTAAACATTTGCACTCTCAGCCTGTTGAGTTTTAGCTCTGCTTCAGCCTTTTGTTTCTCTTGTTTCTGTACAACTTCATGCAGTTTTCTGTAACGTCTGGGAAATAAAAAATAATAGAAGTAATGAATGTGAAGTCCTTAAGCATTGACATGTAAATAACAAAATGGTTACGAATCAATGATAAGAATATTTTTTTATCAAGCACCAATGAGAGGGAAACAAAAAACCTGAGTATATAATAAATTAAACAGACCAGGGCCTTTCAAAAATAATGTTTTGCAGATCTCACAAGATATATTTTGATTTTTTCTAATTCATAGCAAGAGTTCAAAAACAGCTTTACTGATGAATATTTAAATAAACAATTTGTACCCAATTCTCTGTGTGAGTAAAACCATTTGTCAACAGGTGCCCTCAACTTTTAATATAATCCTTGGTTGTGAACTACAACTACACTTCTCTCCTATTCCCTTCAGCTTTCTTCTCTTTTCCCTTGAGTTTCTTCTCTTTTCCCTTGAGCAATGCTGTCTGTTAGATCTGCTAGGTCTACTAATCTTTTAGAACAAAATCTGTCATTCCTACCTAGTCTGTAGAGTCTGTATTTGATCATGATATGCCTCTTAACCATTTGAATTTATGATTGACAAAGAAAATCATGCTTATTTGTTGATAAATAAGTCAGTCTAAGCCTACCATTTGCTTAGTAGGGAAATGGGTAAAGCAAGCAGAACAAAAAATGTAAAAAAAGAACGAAAAATATATGGCAGGTACAAGGTTTTCAAGACAATGGCTGCTAGAGTGTTAAACCCCAAAAAAGAGGTCCTCATTAGTCCCTATTATGGGCAATGATGTATGGAAGAGATGTGTCAAACTAAAAACCACTTTCCTTGTCTTGTTCGATAGCTGAAGTTTTAGTGTAAGAATCTTTAGGAAATTTAGGGGACATTAAGATGCTTGAATAACTAATTGAGCCCCTTTGGCCTTAGTCAGAAGGATCCAAATGACCCAGTTCAGTTAGAAGCAATTTAAGAGTCTGGGAACTGGGGAAGTAAAAATATGAAAGTATGAAAGGCTGAACATCAGAGAGAAAAAAAATATAGACATTTTATTTGAATCTCTTGTTTCAATACTAAAGACTACAATAAAGAAGGAAACGAATATATCAACATTAATTAAAAAAATTAAAATCAGCTTTCTGAGACAAATTGAACAACCCATGTAGAACCAATGCTCAACTGTGTGTTTACAAACCTGCAGCCTCTTTAGAAACAGATTTTTTAAAGCCACAACAGTTGTGTAAAGCAGGGAAAGCAATTGCTTATTTCTCATTATTGAAGCTGCATGCATGTTGTTGGAATCCCTATAGTGATAAGAACTATAAGGCAATCAAAAAGCCAATCATATTGTATACCTGTAATCAAGCACAGAGTTGCAATTTTAAGGCCAATAAGATTTTCATACAAATTTTATTAGGATTGCAGCAACAGAATTAATGTACGAGACTTACTTTTGTGTCAATGCTTTCATCTCAGTTTTGGTAAACACCCTTTGCTTTGGATGGTACAAGTTTTCTGCAAAAGAAAGATTTCATAAACTATATTAAGTGTGAGAGAATATATTATATATATATATATATATATATTTTTTTTTTAAATGATTACTTAACAAAACAGGTCCTGACAGTGATCCATTATTTCATTTCTAGGTGGAAAAAAAAATAATCAATATTTAAAATACAACATGAAGGAAAGAATTGGATAACTATAGGTAATAATTAAAACTTTTTTGAGTACCAGAGCAGAAATAACATTTGCATTAAAGTACAAAAATTCGGGGATATATATTAAGATTGCAAAGATTTTTTTATAAATAGCTACAGAAAGAGAAGCATAGTTGCAACTAAAAATAATCTTGCATGAAAAAAGTTCTAGCCAAAAAGACTTACCACTACAAGGATGTGCATGCAGGTTAGGGGCAAGAGGACGATCTTGTTCAGCAAAAATGGCTTCTCTTTCCAGGCGCAAACACTCCTGAAGATGGCGGTTTTCCCTTGCCAAAGCTATGCGCTTCTGTCTCTCACGGCACTTAGAGATGAAAATTTGCTTGCGAGCCAAAAATGCCTCCTGCAAAAGAATGATAGAAAAATCATTAGAAATTTTTTAATGTTTTAATGTGCCTTTTAGGCATTATTATACCAAAACTATGCGCTGAAAATTTCATCCTGTAATGTTAATATACACATATGTGGCCAACAAAATATTGCTCTTGCTTAATTGTTATGTCCTCATAACAAGCAGGTCTGAGAATTCTAAGCCTAAATTATAAGATATAGATCTGAATTCAACTTCCAAATCTACCAGTCTCAGCTAATTTCTCTCATATCCATTGGAAACCATCTTAGCTTGTGGGCACCTCTCAAGATGGATGCTCAATAACCTATGTAGAGCCATATATTTCTTTGTGTCCTGTTTAACTCATATATTCTAAAAAAAATTTTTAATCCATATGCATATCCATATGCATTTATCTAATCCCCTTGCTGCAATGCAGACATAATAAATACATTATTTTATTTTTTGCACATAATTATTTGTTACTTTTCCTGCATTCCAAGTTTAAGAGTCTGTCTAATCTAAGACAAGACCCTGATTTTCCTTTCATGAAATAAGTATTTCAGCATCATTGTCTTACTTCTTAGTTGCATTTGGGTATTAATATTTTCTCATGGAAAATCCTTTGCACACAGGTGTAAAAAAACAAACATCTAGTAGCAAGGGAGTTGACAAAAATGTAAGAAAATAGACACGAGCAACAATGTCACCAAAATGCACTCTCCATTGATAACCATGATTACATTTCACTCTTTTCAATTGATAGCGCTGAGGTTAAATCTTATGAAGCACACAAACTAAGAAATGGAGATGGACTGAATTAATTAAAAATTAAAAATGTTTATCAAAATCAGCTTTATGTCAGAGATGTTAAGACAAAAAAAAAACAACAACCCAAGTCAATTAGTAAATTCAATTTTTGTGATCGAATGGTATTTACTTTACACCGACCTCAAATTTAAACATCTCTAGCTTTCAATTAATTGATATCCTTTGCATAAATGACAACTTTTCAAAATGGCATACCTCCCTCAAAAATGAATAAAATTGACACAAAGTTTACAACAAAAAAAAAACAAGGCACATCTTGCCTTAAAAAAGGCTAAATTATAGAAAAACGATCAATATAGACATACAAAACAGGCAACAGTAAATATCATACCTGCAAAGTCATGCCTGACTGAGGATCCTCTTCTTCTCCAGCAGGATTTTCCCTATTAAGGATGTACTGGACTCTGTCCATCAAAGGATCAACCTCATAGTGGTTGGTCTTGCTAGCTAGAGCATCTTGACTGACCACCTGTACAGCAGATATAAGACACAAGACCTTTAAAAACCACAGAAATTTAGGAGTTTGATCCTGGAATTTATTAGGATTACTAGGAAGTGTTCACATCTCCCCTCTAAATATGTTAAATTAGGCAGCCTCTTGAGAAAACATAGTATTCAGAAGCTGCTTGGGGTATTGATTCCAAACACACTTCTAAGAGAGATATTAAAACTGTATATGTCTCATAAGTTTTTAAACTTTCAGTGAAATTTGTAAAAAAAACAATACAAGTTCCATTTCAAATCATGTCATGTAATATAAGTATAAAAATATTTAAAGTAAAAGAAGATTATTTGAATGGTGCATGTGTAAACTGAAGAATGACAGACTAGTCTTAATCTATACAAATACCCTCTTTCAAACACTATATCCATTAAGGATTTCATGGTTACCTAACATAGCTAAAACAATCTTCATCAATCTGTAAAAAATGGGTCAAAGATGAAAAGTATAATTTTGTAACCATTTAGTTAAACAGCTATCAATAATAACTGGTAAATAATTAATCATCATTGTGGGGTAGAAAAATAAATCTACTAGAAACTAATGCTCATTTTAATGAAAAAAAAGCCTTATCAATATTTGGTTAGCTGTGAACATGGAGAGCATAGAAATGATGTATGCATACACCCCCCCCCCCCCTCACCCTGCTAGGTCTGTAAAAACAATCCAGTGGATTGCACATAACAGTTGTGGAATTTGTATTTCCAGCAATCATCAAAAAAGTATGTCTTTTGTTTTTTCCCCCTACATTAAGGGATTGGTGAATTGTATTTAATATTTGAGCCTCATGAATAGGAGTTGAGCTTTTCCAGAGCCATTGCCTTAGTAGCTTCTATAAGAAAAAAATAATATCATTCATCCCACAACAAAAAAAGTTTTCACACCTAGTCCCAATGAGTTGGATGTGGTAATTTTCAAATTCCAAGGTATTGGTATTCATGGGAGCCTATGTTTCTCAGTTTCTCACTTGTGAAGTTTACATGAAATCATTGTTAACTATTTGATGAAATAGTCTTGCTTAGTTCTGAGAGAGTATGAAAGAAAACGAAGGAAATTTTTTTTTCCCCATTTCCCCAATAACGTTTTTTTTTTTTTTTTTCACCTCGGATTTGCCACATCTGACTCATTCATGACTAGTTGCAAGATATGCACATACATATAATTATACTGGAAATAAGAGCAACAGGCTTCATGACTTGTACCATAATAAAAAGCATAAAAAAAAGACAAAAAAAAAAAAAATAAAAAATACAAATACAAATTATAGATCTTTAAAAAAAAGTCCCTCTTAGCTAGATGAAATAATAATAGTTTTCATAAAAAGATAGCTGTCTCAACGACTTCACCTCCTGCCATAGTTCTTGTGGAATGCCTTGAGGATGGTCTGATTTGCACCAAAAGCCATCACCAGAACCAAACATTTCTTTCTCCCTGCCCACAACAGGTTCCTCATTGTCCTCAGCTGGACTGGATGGTGGCAGTTCAGGCAGTGGCAACTGCTCCCTCTTTTTTAAGCTGCTCCCACTTACTGAATTCATGGTGCTTGGACGGTCATTTGTTGGTGCTGCAGCTGCTTGGGGCTCTTCCCACTTGCTGGGATGCAAATCCATTGGAATGTTCCATGACACACCTTTCACTGTACAGAATGTAAATGAGCACCGGCGTGAGGATACTGGTCCTTACAAAATGTTTACAATTGGCAAAGGTTCTTTAAATTTTGTCCTATTGATAAAATGATCTAGTATTCTCAAAATGAATAAAAAAGAGTTGCAGTCTTCAAAAATTCAGACAAATGCATTCATAAAGATGGCCTTCAAGACTCAGCAAAAAAAGGTATCATTTTTCATTTTTTTAAGTGATGTGTTTATAAAGTATACCAATTTAAAACATGTTTTGAGCATGCTTTAAAATTTTCTTTATAACCCTGGTTCTTTCAGTTAAACTATGATTATAGACGATTTTACTTCTTGTAAAAGTATGTACGGGTCATTGAACCAGTTGAATCTATTTCAGCTCATGGACACTTGACAGTTTAAAAGTTGTCAAAAGCATAACCAAAGGGTTCTTCCCTTTTGAGCAGACAAATGCAAAGCCTGCAAGATGCAGTTTTCTTCTTGCAATTCATTTAGTTGAAGTTTTCACATAGGAGCATTGATATTTAATGTTTTTGCTCTCTTCCTTTGATTTTCAGCCTGTTTAATTTATTAATTTCTGATGCAAATGAAAAACACACTACTTAATTGAAATCTCTTAGGACAGTATCAATTGTAATATTTATGAGATTTATCCTTTCACTGTGATTTACTTAACTACATTATATACGCAGTTCACCTGCTGCCCTTATAAATTTTGAGCGAAACTCTTTTTCTATCGACCTCACAATACCAGTCACCGAGAGGTTCCAAATGCTTCTAAGAATAGAAACAATAAAAGCCACATCCTTTAATAAAAAAAAAGTAAGAAAAGTAAGTACATATTATCCTTACTTTTAGTACTTGTTGGTCTTTCAATGCCTGGTGTATAGCGACATGGATCCTGTCTCGTTGGATACCTTTCCCTTCCATGCTGTTGTTGTTGATGGTGATAGTGATGATGAGGAAGGTACTTTCTTGAAGGAGATGAACTAGAGCCTTTTGAGGAAGAAATATGATGACCCATATTTTGTCTGGACAAACTGTGAAACTTAAATGAACCACCAATTTTTCTCTGATGTGAACTTGGGGACTGAGAGGAAGTTCTACTATGGCTCTCACCAGATCTGTGCGACCTGAGTTTGGGACTTGTTGGTCTAGGAGGTTTAGGTTGTTTTTTACCTACTGGTTCCTCTGCCTCATCGTTTCCCTGCCTGTTCCAATGACGTTGATATCTGGTTTGAAATCTAAAAGGACTTGTGGATCTAGTTTCTACATATGTTGTTGGAGAAAGTTGTTTAAGCTTTGGAATATGCTTGGACTTCATATCACGAAAGTCATCCTGCCTGGCGTATGGTGAATAGAGACGGTGAGGGCGATTTAATACACTAAGATCCTCTGAGGAGCTATTGCTGCAGATGCTGCTTTCCTCTCCAACTCCCTCCAGATGTGCTCTCTCTACTGCCAGTCTGTATGCTTCATTGGGTGTAAGGTAACCATCATTCACAAGCTTTAAAAGTTTCAACTCTGACATCTGAGCTTTGCTTTTTGAATGTTGAGTTGGTAGTTTCCTATTTGTATTTTTATTTATTTCCTTAGTTTCCATGTTTTGCTGGGATTTGAATTCCTTTCTCCTATCTATCTCAATCAGTTTTGCCTCTTTTAAGCGCCGTTCTTTTTCAGCTTTCCATGCATGCATTTCTGCGCTGCTGTCTTTAGCTGTGGTGCTGTCCTCACTGAAGGGAATGATATGGCTATTACTATTTGCATTCTCATTCTCTCCTGAACTGTTCGAGCCTGGAGTTGACGTGGATGACATCTCCCCAAGTTGAACTTCCAATGTGTGGTTGCTGATCTGACCATGTTTCTTGGCAGAGAGCAAATGTTCTAATTTTCTGAGCTTTTCCATCCTTTGAAACTCCTTTAAAGTTTGTTTGTCAATTTTGCCTCGCTGCTTGGAGATTTTTTCTCTCAGTTTTTGCATATTTGGATCAATGACATGGTCTGTTTGTTGTTGATTTGGGTCAGATTTATTCTTCAAAGATTTCTGACTGGTTGAATTTTTTACTGGCGACTGGTCTAGTCCAGCATCTTCAGGAATAGAAAACAGGCTGTCAGGTATATTCTCTTTATTCTTACCTCCCTCTAAATTATGTCTCATTTTTGAAGTGTCAGATGCTTTAGTTTTCTTCTTCTTGGCTGCTCTTCTTTTAATTCGCTCTTCCTCCTTTTTTACCCTCGTTTCATTATAGCCTCCATTTATGTCATCCTCACTAGAGCTGTGGAGCTGGGGCATGCCTAGGCCTTGCTGCTCCTTAAGTCTACGCAACCTGTCTGCCTCGGCTCTCTCCTGTCTCTCAATGCGGTATTCCTCTCTCTCCTTGAGGTACTGAGCAATCAGATGCCTCGATGGGTTGCGAAGTAGATCTGTAATGGCTTCTATTCTAGAACTGTCCATTGAACTGTCATTGGACTCATTTAAAGCTTTGAATCGATCCCAAAGAGAGTTAATATCTGGGCTGATGTCTCTCTCTTGAGGTAAAGCAGCTGTCAACATCTGAGCTCTTCTGCTTAAGGGTTCTCTGTCTATGTCAGTATCTTCACTCTCTGAGGTCATGTTTTCCAAAGTTCTCTCCTGATACCTGAAATGAATACAAAAAAATTCATAATTAATGGTTAAAGAAAAAAAATTTATTGTTTTATTTTATTTGATAACAGTATTTTTTTATCAAAATTCAAACTAATATTCAAACGATGTGCAGCTTATCTTAAAAAGTACAAAAGAACTTAATTAGATCCAACACTGATCCCGCAAAATCAAGAATTCCTTGACGTCATCTATCTTCCCCTTCTGATTATCTCTTTATTTCTTTGTTATTTCTATCTTTTTGTCCAAATAGTTCAAAGTCATGACATATATACTACGAACAATCAGTCCTCAATTACGGAAATAAAATTTTTAGTCTCTTAAGAAATTTGACAGACCATGCCTTTTAAAAAAATTCTTTCATTACACTCTCAGACCTTAAATTTTGATATAGGGTCTAACACAACTGATGTAATTCTTCACATAAACACGCCCTGCCTCTCCCTTTCACTAAGTAGAAACAATTTTCCCACATGTGTTGTAGCCTTAGATCCCTAATGGCCAGTGAGAGAGGCATTCACTTTCCTATCCCATTTCACTGCCGCCTAGTCTAGTGTGCCTAGACTTGCAAGTCCCTAAAACATGAAAGGGGCCAATTGTAAACAAACTATGTGTGTCTCATATGTGCAAGACATGGCAAATTTGTCTGGGTCCATCCCTTGCTTAATCAATCAATACACGAGTGAGAAAAAAAATGGGTGTATTTTATTGATTGTTAGGTCGCCAGATAGCTCAAAAGGTAGAATGATTAACTGACAATAAGGAGCTTTGGGTTAAATCCCTTGTCGGTCCTATGGTGGGATTAGGTCTAGCTTTGCCCTGGCAGACAGACTCGGTCTGGATTGAAGATTATTCAAGAACAAGTTCATTGAATTTGAACGTTATTTGAACTTCTAAAAGTGGGGAAAATATGACAAGAGAGCTCAGAATTATACCGATGTAATCAAGAAAACACAAAACCTCTATAGGTTGTTCACATACTACAAAGTATTAGCAAAATCTGCCCCAAACATCGATTCCAAGACCCAGATGCTAAAAATAGAATGTTCAAACACTTCCTTGAATATATCAAAATTCAAAATCCCCCCCCCCCAAAATGGATTTCTCTAAACCATAAAATTTTGGAAATTCATTATATTTTTTTTTACGTCTATATAGTTATTTTTTTTTACGTCTATATAGTTTTTTTTTTTTTTTTTTTAAATTTTTGAGCCAAACTAGTTCCCTATAATAGCAATAAGTATTTGTGAAACCCATATGCCTTGGATTCACATTCATCAAAACAGACTATAAACAATTTGTTACAAGCAAGGGATAAATGTCATTCTTTTTTCCTCTCTAGGTCAAATTGACGACAAGTTTTCTAAAAAAAAAACTAAATGGTTAAGGAAGATTGTGACAACACTACAAGTTTTATGACAATTGGCTTAATTTAACCAAATAAAAGAGACATATTGATATAGGTGCAAATGCCAATTTAACCAATGCGTTAACCTTTAGTATAATTTACAAATGAAGTTCCTACTATGATGAAGAAATTCCTTCGTAATTATCCTTTTAACATTAATTAAAAATCCATGACAAAAGACACTTCCAAATTTCACCTTTTAGGAGAAGTTGACTGTCTCAGGTTCTGGGCAGAATGTTGTTCAGGAACGTTTTTCATTGCAGTTCTAAAATATAAAATAAATAAAAACACACAAAATTACATCTAGTACCATGTCCATCAACCTCTTCATAGAGTGTTAGTTGCACTCCCCCCCTACTTTGTTTGAATGTAGCATTTGTATCTCTAAATTGTTTTAACATTCTTATCTCAATCTAAGCCTTTTATACACAGAAAGGATGCAGGACTGCGCAGTTTAAAATTATGCTGTGAACTGCCATATTGATTTATGGAGAATTTTAGTCATATCACATTCAGGTATTCCAACACATACAAAAACATGTTGAAATATGTGAATGTGATATCACACTTTGCAAATTCCTTCTACATATGTGCTACAGAACAGATAAAGTTTCAAATACTTCAATTTGAGATCTGTAATTCATTTAAGCCTATAAATAATAATAATAATAATAATAATAATAATAATAATAATAATAATAATAATAATAATAATAATAATAATACTACTACTACTACTAATAATAATAATAAAAAAAAAAACAAAAAAGAAAAAAAGCATGCATTTATTTTATGCCTAATGTTAAGATAGGATTGCATAACAATTAAGGTTACTTGGCAAAATAGGTACCCATCTTGCAGTGGTAAAGCAATAACTGATTATGAAAGCAAATACATGGATGGGACCAACAACAATGTTTTCAGTTACCTATGATCTCTCATGTCACCATATCATACAGCTACAGTAATTATTTTCTAGCATGCAAAAAAAAGAAAAAAAAATACCTTAAACTTGAATTTGGGAAACTGAAAGATTTTGCCTGTTCAACAAGAGATGGTGACATTTGCGCTTGAGCTCTTGATAGATCTCTGTAAGTTGGAGATAGGGATCTTGCACGTTGATCTTTAGAAAAGGAGCTTGCACTGGCTAGAGTGTTTTCAGTCAAAAGTGGGGGCGAACTTAGTCTTGAGTTTTGAGAGGGTAGTGGAGATACAGCCATATCTCTAACTTGCTGGACTGGTGACTCTGTGCTTTTTTCTTTCCATGCAGGCCTTGAAGTAACCACAGCAGGTGGAGGTGATCTTCGACTCAATGTCACAGGACTACGGACATAATCTCGTGGAGGTTGTCCTCTTTCACGAGCAAGGAAGGTTGGTGGAGGGGATGTAGATCTACGAGGCATGATTTCATCTTTATTGTTGTCTGACAATTGCCAAGCTGGTGTTTCGAGAGGCGCCTGAGCAAGAGAGCGCTCTATGTTCTGGCTGAGCAGTGGGGAGCGAGCTTCAATGGCTTGTCGAAGTTCTGCTGATAAAGCGCGGTGAAATGCCGGAGACAACCGTGCATCTCTTACAGGAGATGACGAAGAATCTTGATCCCAACTTCTTCTTCTGGGTGCCGAGAAGTCATCTTCTCTCTCAAAGTAATTGCTAGGATAGTGATGCGATGAATCATCTTTGTATACAGGGTAGTGCCTTTCTTCTCTTTCTTTTATTCTTTGCCTCACTAGATGAAAATCTGTGCTCTCTTTTGTAAATTCTTGCCTTTTTCTTTCTTCTCTTGAGAATATCTTTTTCATCCCTCCTGACTCAGCATATTCATCCTCTGGATTGTCTGTATATGACATTTTTACCCTCAGTGACAAAGGCTCATCGTTGCCAACATCTCTCGTCAAACCTTGATCAAATGGCTGATCACTTTCATTTATTCTTGGTCTTTGAGAATAGGTCCCAATACTGCCTAAGTCTGAGAGCTCTGTAAATTTTGCCACTGTTTCCTCTATATTCTCAAGAGGTTGATGACCCCCAGAATCTTGGCCCCTCTCTCTCATCCTATTATCCCACTGAGCATCCCTCCGCGCAACAGCAACACCTCTGCTGTAAAGGGCGTCAGCAGTGCCAGACACTGAGAAAGTTGAGTGCACATGCATGTCATTACTAGCTTCATTTGGGACCTTCCAATTTGAATGTTGCCCATTCTCTCTGGACTTTTCTTCAAACTTTGATGCAGTGTCTTTTCCCGAAACATCTTTGGTCTTTCCTTTTCCACTACATTTATTGGACTGATTGGGCTCTGATTCTTGATCATCCTGGAAGATAAATATCTTATTAATTCAAATCATATTCATACTTTTTACAAGTTGTACAAGAAAGGAAAGTACAATTAAAAGGAAAACTGCTACATCAATTAGTGGTGAGAGCATGAAATAACTCTGTACGTAGAAGGTTGGAATGATATTTGGGAGGTTTGAAATTCATCCCAGGCTGAGCTAACTGATGTTTCATTTCTAACCAGATCTATCTTAACTTCACATAAAATTCCTATCTCGAAATAAGGTTTTCAGGGAAACTTAGAGAACGAAAAGAACCACAAAGATATCAAGTGTTGATTACTTCATTTTGATCCTGAACCTATGCCTATTTATAATAGAAAAAGGAGTAAATGGGGAATAGATTGGAAGTAAATGGAAGCAAGGAAATGAGAAGGAAACAAGAAAGAAGATACCTGCTGAAGGATAAGAGGGGGTAGGGAGAAATTGAAGGAAGAAGAAGAAGAATAGCAGGGGAAAAGGTTTGTGATCAGGTGAAGAAGAAGATTGTGATAAGAAAGGAGAGAAGGTTTAAAGGGGATAACAGGATGAGGAGGTTAACTTTCAGATATATTAGAGGGAGTGGAAGATGACAAGCCAATTTAAAAATATTCTTTTCAAATTATAATGTCCAAGAAACTCAAGAAAAAAAAATTTATTGCCTTTTTTTTCTTTCTAATCTCTATTCTCTATGAGAAAACATGCTCACCCACAGGATGTCTTAAGACAAAAAACGACAACATCATTTTGGAAGAGTACACAAGTGAACTTTTCGAAGACCACAGAAAGGATTACAATGTAATGAGGTGCAATTTTGCTGGTCCATCTATCATGAAAAATGAGATCAAGACAGCAATAAGACAAATGAAATTAGGCAAAGCAACAGGCCCAGACATTATATCAGTGGAATTGATACCATCACAGCAATACTCAATGAAATTTATGACACAGGTCAGATTTCCCCTGACATCTCAAATCTATATTTATTGCACTGCAAAAGAAACTAGGGGCAACAGAATATGAGTTGCACAAAAGAATCAATCTTATGAGTCATATCACCAAAATACATTTTTTTAAGAGTCATCATGATGTGAGTCAGAAATAAAATCAAACCAAAAATAGCAGATGAACAGTGTGACTTTGTGGAGGGAAAAGATACAACAAATGCAATTTCCGCCCTTCGAACTATAATTGAATAAGCTCTGGAAGTACAAAAAGATGTATATCTGTACTTTATTGACTAAAGCAAGGCATTGACAGAGTGTGACTAGATGAGGTAATGACACGGTTAACACAGGTGAAGATAGATGGAATAGACCATCTGAGTGATCAAAAACACATACTAGGAACAAACAACAACAATGCCAGTTAATAGGGAACTCGGCTCATTTAAAAAAACTAAAACATGTAAGGATCTGTACTTTTCCCAGACCTTTTCTCTCTACAGTAAAATTGTTATGTGAGACCTTGAAGGATATCCAAGAATTAAAGTAGGAGGGCACAACGTAAACAACTTGAGGTATGCTGATGACACTGTATTAGTTGCAGAAAATAAAGAAGAATTGCAACAGTTATTAGACATCATTGAAGAAAAAAGCAATAAGAAAGGATTGGCATTGAATCGCAAAAAGACGTAAGTAATAGTTGTCAGTCGAATCCACAGATCAATATCTTTATCAATAGGAATAAACTCAAATACTTGCGTATTTTAATATCAAGTTATGGACGCAAAACACTGAAATTGCATTAAGAATAGCGCAAGTAAGAAAGAGTTTTTAGAGAATGAAATCAGATAACCACATCTCGATTCAGACAAGAGGAGGCCTGGAGTGCTATATTGAAACCATTTTGATATATGGATGTGAGGCCTGAACAATTTCAAAACAGGTACAAAAGAAACTGGAGGCAACAGAAACGTGGTTCCTTTGGAGAATGCTATGAATCTTATGGACATCAGAGAAATCAAATGAAACAGTGTTACGAGAAGCAGACACAACAAGATCACTCACAAATAGAATATGTGAATGCCAAGCAACATTTTTTGGCCAAGTGATGAGAAAAGAGAAACTAGAACATCTTGTGACAACTGGAATGATCGGGGGAAAACGCAGCAGTTTACAACAGCGTGAAAAGATATGGATAGACTAACAAAGTGGCTCAAAGTAGGAAGAGTGACAGATGCACTGAAAGCAACGAGGGCTAGAGATGTATGGAAGGTCATGATTGCCTACGCTAAAGAGCGTGGCACCTGATTGATTGAATTTCTATTCTACTGTGGCCACTTAATTAAGAACCTTGAATGCTAGAACAATGCACTATTGTTGTGGAACCTGAACCTGACCAAAAAAAAATACAAGTAAAGTCAAATGCAACTCATATTAGAAACAACTGAGAAGAGTTCTCAGAATTGAAAGGTTTTTGCCACTACTGGAAACAAGAGGAAATTTTTAGGCACACTTTGACAAGTAAAACACACACCCCAGCGAATGAAACACAGACACACAATTTTCAGTGATGAAATCACAGGAACTAGATGATGACCAATAACATGACCTATAGAGCAGGTGGTATGCAGCAAAACAAAAAAAAAAAAAAAGGGAAAGAGTGAAAGAGTGAAATAAAACATGTGAGCAAACAGAAAACAGGAACAGCTAAAGCTGCATAGCCAGATAGTGGAAGGCAATAAGTATGGTCATGCTTTGTTAACTTTTTAAGGTTCAAATGCTCAACAATCATTCTAATTTTAGGATTAAGAAAAAAAAAAGGGGAAATTTCAAAGCTCGTTTTAATAAACTTACAACATTTGACAATACAAAAACAGTCCAAAGACATAGGTGTAACTTGAACTTTGGCATTGAACGAATAAAATTTATTAATTTTTTGTGAATTCTACTGGCCCTTTATATTGGACAGTCAAATTTTCTATTTCAATGTTACGACCATTTAGCTTTCCTCAACAACACCCCCCCCCCCCCCAGCAACCTGACCTAAAAAACTACAAAAAGTTAAACCAAATCTGAAGCATACCAAAATTGATTTCTCTTGAATAGGAGGCAAAGATTCGCCCCCTGGGACAGAACTCAGTGCTTTATGTTTGGCATAGATACCACCGATAGGAGGAGGGTCTTTGCGACTTCCAAGAGCTGAAGAGGGCAAAATGGGTCCCCTGGCATCATCGGAGCCTGAACAAAATAATTCAAAATCACACGATGACACACATTCTATGATTCTTCCCAGATTAAGAGCCATTAATTAGTTTTTACATGGTATTAAGGTTAAATGTTTCCATCTGTTTACAGGAGAATCCCTTGTTCTTAAAAATCTGGTAATAAAATAAAAAAAAAACAAAGCAAAACAAAACAACTAACAACAAAAAAAGTCAAATAACTTGATAACTTTACACATTTTTAGTTACAAAAATATTCAATCAATACAGTTTAATGCTATAATCTTTTACAAATTTATTAATTTTCTACTTATTTTTCCCATTACTCTTTTTAACTAATAAGCATAAATTATATACATAGTTCTTAAACAATAAATGATGAAATGTTTTAATTAACTCCTCATATGCATAATTAAGGGCAGAATGCCAACTTTTTGAATAAAACCATTAAAAGATACTGAGAATTATCAGGGTGTCAAACTTTAGGGATATTCAAGATACGATAACATTTTCTAACAAATAAAAAAACGAGTAATCCAAGTAATTTTTATCACATCAAAGTATATTAAATCAAGATGCTCTCCACTTTAGGATTACAAATTGTGAAATGACCAGTTCATAGCTTTGCACACCCAGAAAAGCGATAATTCATAACATAACAAAAAACACACAAAAATATCACTCAGGGCACATGTTTCAGTATAATTTTTTAACGAAAAAATCACACAAAACAAACAAATTTACCAATGTGTGTGCTCTCAATAGTTGTAACACTGTCTGCAATAGAAGCTGCATCACTCTCTGTGTAGTAAAAATCTTTAGATCCAGCAGGTCTGTAGAGGAATGTATAAAACAATCAGTGATCCTAATGAAAGACAAAGAGTTGTATTTTTTGTCATACCTCTAATTTAAGAAACATCTCATGGCTCATGCAGCTTTGAGTATCTAAGTAACACTTGTTCAGACAAGTCATATTACCAAACCTACCAAGCTCAGGTCACAGTCAACAGTGAAAATCCTGAAGTCTTAAGGTGAGTTTTGTTTCACATGATGAAATTCACCATAGACAAAAACACACTAAAGGGTAGAGACACTTTTCTTCTAATCTAAAAAATCAAGTTGCAGCTAAATGTAAAAAGACTGTCTTGGGTGAAACAAAATAACAATACTGGTCTTTCAAAAATATTACTAAGAGGTATTGGAAGATAAATATCAAACTGCAGTGCACACCACTTTATCGACATCGTGTCTATCGACTTTTTTTCTGATATCGACATGCTTTTTATAGCCTGAATTTTTTCTCTTTTTGCTGTCTATAATTACAGTTCTCTATACCAACACTCTCTCTCTTCTTTTCTCTTATATCAACATTGATAGCACCAGGGTAACCAGGCAAAAGAGGCCCCATGACAAAAAAAAATTTTATTCACATCTTTGTCCCTCCCAAAATGCCTCATGCTGGTGTGATACATTGCAAAACGAGTGGCAACCGCTTTGGTACTGGTAACTTTATTGCTGTGACTGGGAGTGTGGTGGAGGGGGGAAAGTGAACCGTGGTGTGACCATTAGCTCCGTAGTGTAGTTTATCACATTCAATAATTCACTGGGAGTGAGGGGCTTAGCCAACTGAGATGAACGGTAGGTATTTTGGGGCCTTGAAAAAATGAACTCCACGCAAGAGAGTAATGCACAGTCAGTCAGTCAGAACTAGACTAGCACTCATTAGGCCTGCAATACAACAGTTGCCTGTACAGAACCCACAGGTAGAATTTAGATCTAGAGAAGAGGGGAGGGAGAGTCTGTACGTGTGCAAAAAGAAAGTAATGTGTATTTATCAAATTTTCAAAACAAAGTTTACATGCTACTGGTGGTTGCTTCCCCTGAAGTATAAAACCCTGTGTTTAAAGTACATGTTCATGTAGTGTAATTTAAAAAAAAAAAGGCTTAAAAAAACTTGATTGGATTATACTTCAATTGATTTTCAAAAACCATATGTGACATCTTCATCTCAACTTTAGTTTAAATCTATACTAGTTTATAGGTTCTTTTTTAAACTTTATCTCAATTTCAGTATTTTAGTCTAGTATTGATTACTCAGTATAACAATAATAAAATATCTAACAGCATATGTGGAGATCATATGAGATTGAGAGACTTGTCAGGTCTGCAAAACAATATTGATAACTCTCTTTCCGATCCCTCTGTGGTGAAATAAGGGATTGATACTTAGGCAGGCATACATTATCATGCTTCATAAACATCAAAATAGGCCTATACCTGTAGGGCCTGTATTTCTCTTTTCTCTTTTCAGAACTTGAATCAGAGTTTTCTGGTGATGAGTGACGTTTATCACTCTCATCTTTGCGTTCATCTGATGATTTACAACAAAAAAGCATATTACGCACATAACAAACTTAAGTTGAAGAATGAGCTTTATAAGTGCTAAGGTGACACAATAATATATTTCAAAAAGGAAAATAATCACAAATAGAAAAGGTTCTTCAATTATAGATCCTGGAAACACATGACAAACCCATTCCAAATTTCTCCGATTGCAGACATTGGTTAAAAATTAATGGTCTACATTTTGCAATTTACCTTTGCAAAAGGATTTGCGTCATCACAAGTATTGCATTGCTTTAATTTTTTTTTTCTTTTAAATATATAATCAACAAATACAATTACATAATAGTCTTAAGTTTTATAAGAAACCAGGAGAATGGTCAGAAGTAATATATATTATATATAATATATAAAAAGCAAAAAGTTACCGATGCACATAAAACAGCAAAGTACTATGAAACTCCTTACAATAATAATGCCCCTTTCTCGCAATTCTTCTAAAAAAAAAAAGTACAGTAGGTGAAAGATACAAACAAATTTAAATAACAACTTATTTTAGCACAAAAAATATTCAACCCCCCCACGCACACATGCACAAAAAGCTTTAAAATTTTATACATACTGTGGTGAAAACATGCCAGCCTTATAAATTTTTAAGCGAAAGCAAATCAAAAGTCTTTAACACCAACCTGTCAATGCCTCTATGGGACTGCTTGTGGCAGTAGGCTCTGCTTCATTAGGAAAACTGTGAACAATAAATAAAATGTATTCAAAATTGATGAAAAATGCTTTGCTCCAAACTGATATAATATAAATTGATCCTAGTTATAAAATATATTATATTATATTTATTCAAATAGATCTGATTTTATTAACTTCAGCTTAGAAAATTGAGATTTCAGACTTTCATCAAGCTTATTGGTGCACTGAAATGAATTTATAGTACTGAATCAGAAGAATGTCTCCAATAAGATAAAACTATTTTTTTCAACTTAATCCATAAAAATATCCCAGTACGGTAAAAAAAAAACCCAGCCTGGTTCAGTTGCTGTTTAATACCATGTTTAACTAATGAGTTACATAATATCTTTTGGTTTATTACAACATGTCCATCCTTGTTTTAATACTGTGTTAACAAAAATTAACATCTTTCTAAAATTAAGAAATTCAATTTAGCCATAACTACAAAGACAACTGAGCAGCCACTGAGACAAAAATGAAAAACCATACACCCACACACACATAAAAAATAGGCATGCTCAGTGAATAACTGACCTATATTACACATATCAAGACAAAAAAATTCAACCACTAACCCACTGAAAAGATCAGCAGAATGTTGCTCAGTCATAGAGGGCACTCCTGCTACAGTTCCCTCATCGCCCTTCTCCTGATCCTTCTCTTTATGATCCGCAAACAATGGATAACAAGTTGCGACCTGAGGTGGAATGCGCATCTCAAGACTATGATTAAAAGTTTTTTCTGAAACTTTTGCCATTTGAGAGGAAAGAAATTTTGTCATGTCATCAAATGCAGTAAAGCCTTTGGTGCTTGGCAAAACAAAAGAGGACTTATCCGCTACCCTACTGCCGTCTGCTGAGCTCAATCCTGACAGATCAAGCCTTCTCCTGACATCATCTGGTAGAGAGAAACTTTGATTTGTTGTGTTTAAATTATCTGTATCAGTTGATGAAAAGTTAAGGTTTGTGGTGTGAAGGTTGAGTGCATACCTTGCACGCTCATCCCTTTCTTGAGCACTGACCTGAGAAAGGATGCCGTCCGCCTGGGCCTCAGGGTCCTGAGTGGTGAGGATACGAAAGACTTTATCAGCCAAGCCAGGGTTACTCAGTTGCTGATAGCGAGACTCAAGTTCTCTACGTTGGTTTCGGAAGTTAGAGAGCATCTCATCTACATCTTGAGAAGAGCTAATGCCTCGGGTAACACCACTTTCAGCTGCTGTCACTATCAGCTGACGATGAGGTCTGAGGATAGCAGACATTTCAGCCAGAGCCTGATCAGCGGCAGCATGATCATCCACCTTGTCGCTGCTTCCTGAAGTGCGAGTCTCATCACCATCTGAGTTGTAGGACTGTTTTTCTGCACACGGCCTCTGAGAGCTAGAGGAGTTTCTGTATGCATTGAGAGAGACTTCATCTTCCAGATGATTACTTATTTGCTCACTAGTAAGATCCCCTTCAAAGTCCCACGCCATTCTGTTTCTTTTGCGGTCTGGAGTGGTGTTGGTACTAGGAATGATGTCTCCATCATTATCAGAGGATGGAGGTGTGCTTTTGTGTTTAGCCTTTTCTCCATTATTGGCTGTTAATGTAGAAGTTATACCTGAGCCAAGATTGTGATTGAGACTTTCTTGAATTTCTTGCAAATCTCTCTGAAGACTGCTATAGTCAATGGCAATCTCATCCATAGTCTTTTTGGCTTCTTGATCTCTTTCTAAGTACTTTGTGTCTAGCAACACTTTCTTCACTTTTTGGCCAAGCAGGTCATCTTCAGATGTGTCACCTTGTTCTGATCCTGGAGGCTTGTGTCTGCAGATATTAATGTCATTGCCTGCTGTGTCATTTTGTGGATCAGCAAGGGCTTTCACTTTTCCATCAACAATATCTCCTGGAACTCCTAACATTTTTGCCCTATCCATCACAGAAATATAGGATCTTTCAAGAGTTTTATATTCTGTTGTGCTTTTGGGTGCATAATGGGAAGAGACATTCTTATTAATGGGCTTTGATGCTAGCTCTCTCTGCAATCTTGGGACGTCTACACTTCTGCTACTTTTTCCAAAGATCTCTAACTCATTGCCTCTCATCGTTTTGTTAAGGTCTGAGAGCTTAACAGGTTCTGATACAACTTTCTGAGGGCTGAATAATTGTTCTGATACATGGGATATGCTTGAAAAATCTGCTGTGACATCTGGCTTCAAAGATAACACTTGATCTCCTTCTGAACTGTCATGCATGTCCAGCTTCCTGGTACAAGTATTTGGAATGCTACAAATAGCAAAGGATGGAGTGACTGCTTCTAAATCCGTGCTGTGCAGAGGAGGATTGAATGATATCATAGCTGATATTTTTGAGCCTGATGGTCTATTGCCTGGGGTTTCTTGTGATGGTACCCGAGGAGACAAATTTGTGTCTGACTCTGTACCGTATGGGTTCCAGTCAGTGTCTGAAAGTCCAGCTGCAGTTTCAGGATACTTTGCGTAAGCAGGCATACCTTTAATGAGCTTAAAATCGGTGTCAGATGATAAATGAGACTCATCACTGTCTCCATTCTGGTTACGATTGGTACAGGCTCTCAATCCTGCTAAAAAATCTTTAGAAACCTCTGCTATGGCACTATTCACAGCATCTTCACATACACTGCCTCCACCTATTTTATCAAAAAAATCAACTGGAACCTCTTTCAAACTGGCAGCTGAAGAAAAGCGAAATAGAAAAGGATATTTTAATCAGATTGTACACTCAAAGCTGATGCTAGATCAGAAAAGGCTTATTGCATCCCACTTTTAGTATAAAGAGGATTTCAGACCTGCCACTCTCCATGGAAAGAAAATCTGAATGATTCCGTCCAAAAATCTGAATCTGCCCAAAAAAATATGAATGACTTGCTTTATTTTTGCCCTCTTCAGCATTCAGTACTAAGCATATAATGCGGTCTTTAGTGAATGTTCATTCATCGGCTTCGCTCTGAACTCTGATAAAAACTAGTTTTCTTAGCTTGTAATCCTTCAATGGTGAAAATTCTAAATAATCTTAAGAACTTTTTTCCATACCTATTTCAATTTAAATCAAGCTCTCTATGCCTAACAATACTTTGAAGTGACTCAATAAATTGGATGGCATTGGCCTTATGCAGCATTTGATGAATTCACAAAGAGCAGATCTGGCAACCTAGCTTGTGTGGGAAGTGTACATGACTTCAAAAGGCTTATCTTTTATATGAAAATGAGTAAATATACTCCTTACTGAAAGGGTTAAAAAATGACATATTTGATGTTCTTTTCTAATTTATCTCACACTTGATTTAAAAAATTAAAAATTTTATGAATTTTGCTGGATCCAGCTGTTGAAAACGTAACCAGATATTTCATGGAATAATAAACTGACAATTTGAAAGAAAGTTGTAATATTTTATTTTATAAATAATCTAAAGAGTGTAATCCATTCTATTCTTCAATCACTTCATTGAGAAACAGGTCAATTTAAGTACAAAAATTACGCTGTGACGTTGAGACTAGTTAAGCATGATGTAGCATGTAACTTAGATCTAGATCTAGACTCTAGATCTAAATTCTACATCAGATAAAATGATCAAAATCATAGATCCTGTGCAGATTGTAAAGTTTGCACTTAGATAAAACTTGTTAGGCCTATTATCAGATTCTAGACTTTACTTTTCACAGACCTACAATTACTGAGTCTTGTGTCATTTCATCTTGATTTACTCTAGTTTTATTTAGGATTTCTCAATCGATCTTGATAACAAACAAGATATAGATGAAAAAATCGCCGTCCTATAGGAGAAATTACTTTTAAATGATAAAGTAAGAATAATCCTTCGTTGAAAATAACTGCGAAGTCTGGATGTGAAGATAGAGAGAAGGTAGCACCTACGAATAAACGATAAAGTAAACTACTCGACAGAATCAATATTCGGAATAGTTACAACTAAAATATTAATATCAATTTCGATACTGCATTTCATAATATATAACAAAAAAATAATATCCATATAAGTATATTGTGCGTATTTCTTTTTTTGTGCAGGCTGTCTGTCGATCTTATAAGTCTAATAAAAAAACAAACGAACTGAAAATGTTTTTAATTTTGGAGATGAAAACTTAGTTTGGAAGAAAATTGGAATATTTCCTAAATATTCGGAAAATCGGGAACGGACCAAATTTGCATAAAAAATCAGTATGAATGGCAGGTCTGCAATTTGAGTTAAATACATTTAATAACTAAGAGTTATATGATTTTGATAGGGCAAATAAAATTTAAAGTGGTACTTCTTTTCATAATGCACGCTGTTTTACATTTTTTGTTCTTGAAACAAGATGTCCTTCAAAATAAAAAAAAACTATACCATCAGAGTCTTCTGATTTCCATGCCTCATCATACAGCAAATCAATGTGATGTTTTTCATTGGAAGCACTCCTTGAGGTTGCTATAAACTGGAAAAAAAAAAAGGAAATCAGACCACAATGTTTGATCAAGAGTTATTGCACCTCAACAATCCTATCCTTAATATTTAAAAAAAAAAATCAGCTCACAAAAATATGATACACAAAATATTGGTTCATTTAAAATCAAATTCATTCAAAGGACAGTAAAACTACATATGTATCAAAGTTGCAGTTGTGTCTGTGCCAGTCCATACCTCATCTGTATTGAACTCATCAATGCGCTGGCTCGATTTGCCCATTTCATTGATGAGATGTTGCATCATGTCAAAGCTGCTTTTAACACCATCTCCAACAAGTGGTTCCTTGTTACAATCATCCATGCTTTGTCCCTAAATAAAAAAAACAACATTATTATTAATTTTAAAAACAAAAACATCAACTAGGATGCTGATTTTCAAAATAAAAAGATCTGAGTACAGCTCTCATCTGTTCCTGTTGACTTCTAAATTCAGGTGATGAGAACATGATTAGCTCTTCATCTTTGATATCTGCATTGATATTAATGATTATCATTAGATAGAAGAGTAAAGTTTCCTCATGGATCTCTCCAAATGCATATTTGAATATTAAGACGATGTGCTTTTTTTCTTTCATACTTGCTCATAGTCGTAAAAATGCAATGCACTTTCTTGTTACTCAATTAGCTGAATTAAAAAAAAAGACAGGTGGAATATATATAAGATTTTTTTTCCAAAAAGTTGTCTGGGCCTATCTTTTTTAGTTGTACAGTGCAAGATAGCATCCAATAATAAACATATTATTTTACTAAGCTGATGGTCAGGTTGATAAAAGCTGCCTTTGAGGTAACCTGTTTTAGAACACAGTCCATCATTGTTCAAATGAGTATAATTATTGCAGTGATACACAAGCAAAAATTTCACATGAGCTTTTGGGCTCTGCAACTATTAATAAGGATAATCAAATCAGAGTGAACAAAAATACACATGCCTACATTTGATTAGAACTAATAAAAAATTAGGGTAGCACCAAGTTTCAGTCTTAAAAAAACGTTTTCCATAAACTATTACATGTTTTATTCCTAGCCCCCTAATGAAATAAATGCTCAAGTTTAAATAATTTTATTCTCGTTCCCTCACCTAAAGTCTCAACTTATGAAGAGAGCGAAGACGAAATCTGTCATACAGATAGTTATTGATCTTTACACTTTGATGTATATGTACATGTACACATATGCATTCTGCTCCTGATAATTTACCTAGATCTGGATGTTGATCTCCTTATCAAGTTGGTCACTGCTTCTTTTTTGATTGTTTTTTTTTTTTTTTCCTTTACACCCGTCTCACATTGGCATATATAAAATATGTTTGTCTGTTAGTTTTTGATATGCTGAATTCAATTTTAACAGTTTTAAATGAACACTTTTTTAAATATATATACATTTTTGTGTTGGACGATTTCTTCTATTTAAACGTACTTCAGCCACTGATTTGCTTGAACTAAGTGCCCTGTTTGCATATTAATAAGTAAATTACTTCCATCTCACGCACATATGTATTGTTTAAATTTATAGGTCACCTTTGTGCACGCAAAATGTATTATTATCACATGCGCAGATAAAAGCGCACTTTATTGTTGACTTGTTTTCTAAAATAGTCTTTACTTATTTTGCATACCTCTCTGATGTGTGTTCAGACCTTTTGCTATTTATACTCTCTTCACAATGTCATGGCTTCTTGTGATGAGTGTTCTTTGGCTTATTTTCAAGTTAATGCAGAATTTTATGACAATAAATCTTTATCTTTTTTTTTAATCAAAAAAAACAACAGGAAATCTAAATATCTTTTTTATGTTTACATTCAGTATTACTAAGTGAAGTAATTTGCCGGCATTGCCATTCTAACAATACTTTCTGTAAGGAACTGCGGATTTGGCATTGTAAGAAATCTACAGTTATCCCTAAAACCAAAAAAAAAATAAATGAAATACTTCAGTGTTTGATTTCAAAGGAAATTGACCATATTTATATTCCCACATGAAAAATTTAATTTTACATAAACCATTTTTTGAGTTGCCTCTGGCACCACAGAGCCATCTAGTAGTGTCTTAAATTATAATCTAAGTCATCTGTTGACTGGAGAGCCTTTTGCAGGGAAGTTTGTAGTTTTGTTTTGTGAATCAGGAACAGATAAGAGGTGAAAGAGTAGATGTCGAAATTGATGAAACTCAATTTGAAAAAAGAAAATATGAGAGGAACAATAGGAAGACTTAAAAAAAAAGTTTTTAGTTGACCTTACTTTGGATATTTGAGAAAGAAGGAACAAAGACACACTTGTGCCTTTTATCATTAATCAGTGATATACACTGACACTTGGGGTGCCTATAGACTTTAGAGGTTTGAGTGAGGAAAATAACTGCATTCATAAGATTCTTCACCAATTCGAGCATTTTGTAGACATGGAGGATAAAAACATGCACAAGCTGTTTTCTCCGCAAGGCAATTTAAGACGCGCACTGAAGTAGACCAAGGCAGCGAAATGAGGGAGTACAAAGCTGAAGACTGAAGGTAATTAGACCTAACATTTTTCTATAAATTACAGTGTGCTGTTTCTTGTCTTCCTGGTTCATCTCGACCTTGATTTGATCCGATTGTTTACTTAAAGTAACTTCATTTAGTCACTGAACCCCCCTCCCCCACTTACATTTCATTACTAATGTCATTTTTTTGCCCCCTCCGTACACAAATCATTAAAAGTTACATAAATACATGACATCTTCCACTTTTAATTCGTTCCTGTCCAGATCAAGGTCAGCCAGAAAGGCAAGGAACAGCATTTTGTGTACAAGTACAAATTTACCCTACTTTGGTTAGCTTGAACAAGTTGAAGTTGTAAATCTATAGATTCAGTACATATTGGACTCAACAAACTAGTTTGGTCATTTTTAACTCACTAGCAGCTTTTCCCGTTATTGTGATGGGATGGGCCTTTAGTTAACTGGAGTGTTTCTGGTCGCCCCTACAGGATGGTCTTTGATCCCCGATGACTGCTATACTAATCATGCAAAATGTCTGTAAGGGTTGTATAACTATTTCCTCTTGTCCATGCAAAGTTTCATACTGATAAGCCTTCGCATTTTTTGTTTATGACGGAAAGGGACAGCACTGCTCCAGAAGTCAGAAAGAGAGATTAGATCTTAACTAATTTCTAAACTGAATTTTAAGTCAGAAAGAGCAATCAAACGAAAGTGATAGTGATCTACAAGTGTGTGAAGATGATTACAATCCAGAAATTGATGAAAGTGGTGTTTCAGAGGAGGATAATTCCCGACCTAGATCTAATTTTCAAGAAAATGAAAATTTGCGGTGTTTTACTTTTCGAAAAATTAAATAAAAATCATCTCTCAAGATATCCTTTTGTTGATTAACATAAATTTGATTTTTGTTTTTCTACAATTTTTTTAAAAACACCCCCAAAAAGCCCAGCCTGAGCACTCAAATTATTTTCAGACCCTCAGCTGCAAGTGAATTAAAAGTTTGTTGAATGCAAGGTTTGTTGGAGCCATATCATTTAACACCTCATGGGAAGTAGCCAACCAAAGTCAAAGTACCATATAATGATCTATTTTGTTTTTAAACTAACCACTCGTCTATACAGCCACTCTTTACCCTTCCCACCCACTGCCCAAGTATTGCCGTTTTGACTCTTTGATCCTGCATCATGTTCACTCCATGTCTTGGCTGCCACCCCCTTCCCCCTCTCTTATCATTATCTCTTTCCTACATGTCAATACTTTGCTCTACCCCTACTTACTTACTGCCCTTTTTGCCGTGGGCAATTAGGGCAGCTTGCTGTTTCTGTGACAATAGCATTTTTACAAGATAGAGTTGTTAGCCCTATGCTAAACCTACAAGTAGGGGGAGGGGGTGGATCGTATCTAGTCTGGCCTCTATCCTTTGACCTGTCCGGCTTGGGTGGCCCTACCAGGAGCACGAGGCTCTCGCCGGCATAGCTCTCAGGGTTATCAAGGCACGCAAGCTCGCTCACCTCCTCAAGGTAACGATCCGTGAGGAGGCTCTACCCCTACCCCTACTAATATTACTACTATGAAACAATATACAGCCTTTACACTGGGTACCCAACACCTATATACACTGCAAGTTATCTGTTGTCAGCTGATAGCGGACCTTTTTTGACTGAGTCTCAAACTACATCATTTCTAAGTAGAGAAGGATTCTATAGTGGGTTTGCCAACACTTGTGGTTCGTTGAATCCGATGATGGGTCTCAGATGCAAGGTATTTTAAGAGAGTCAAAAAACTACTTTAAACACGGCTGTTAAAGAGCGGCATTTGAGTTTGCCTGCTGCACCCGTGAAGCAGCTTGTAACCCGATCGGGTCATGGGGTCAACCACCCCTGCAGAACGGGGATTCCCCTTTCCTCGCAACTTTAGATTTTAGATCTAATTTTCACACCAAATCAATGGAGAATTTAAGCTTATGCATGAAAGGAAGAACTACAAAAATCATATAATTTGTTACATCTATATTTCAGCGATACGAGGATATATTTTTCCCCTTCTTTTCATTTAAATGATGGTGTTATTGAGCGCTTTAATAAGTACATGAATCTGGAATAATCATAAGTTGGTGACGTTTTTTACGGGACATTTATGAAAAATTGAAACAATTTTTGGGAATGAAATTTTTACAGCATTTTATAAATATATGTTGAACTTAACACCCACCAAAGGGCATAATTAGCGAAGAGTTCTCCGTTTCCAAGTTTTGCGGGTTTGAGTTGTGATCTATAGTCCACTTTTTACAGTGCTGATACGGCGTTTTGATATAAAATAATAAATCTAAACAACGTTAGAACATCGTAGTTCAAGCTGTGGAGCGTCAATATATATGAGGGAGGCCTAGTGTTAACTTTTAACAAAATTAAAAACACGCACTAAGAAAGAAATGAAACTTGTGTAGGGTTGCGCATTGTCTTCCTTTACAGGTAAGTCATACGTTCACTTAGCCTTACGTTCTTCAATCGGCGGGGCGTGTGCTAAGAGTAAGAGCTCTCTCTCTCTCTCTCTCTCTGTCTATGTCTGTCTGTTTGTCTGTAATATTTTCAAGCTTTTATTATAACTTTCTTCAAACCTCTGACGCCTAAGTGCTTTGAGTTTGTTTACGTCACAATATTAAAAGCATACTGTAAAATTTTTTTTTTTTTACTGGAAATGATTGTAAACACCAAAAGTTAGTAATGAGCCTTTGAAAAAGTCCGCACAGAGAAACTTTTGATTGTTTCCTCTATCTGCTACTTAACGATCTATCACAACAAGATCTGCAAACTTCATGGAGCTTTTGGTTGTGTTCAGATTCTAAGTGCTGCTCCATATTTAACAGTGTTGGTTTGAGGCTTCTAAGGTAGATCTATAGTGCAGAGTGTTATTTGCGGGTAGTTCGTGCAGACCCGAACGAGTGGAATTATTTTAAAAAATCATATAAAATCACTGAAAAACTCTTCGCACTTGAAACGTTCACAAGTTTTTATATTGATCTTTTAAATATCGGGAAACAATTTTTAAGCGATAAAATTGTTTCACTTTTGAAATATTCCAATTAAACTGAGGTGTTATGAAAATCAAGACTTTTTTCTGTTCTTTTACTAGAAGTATGAAGATTCACCTGCACCATCTAAACACTTTATAATTGAGAGATAAAAAATATAGCGTTGTATTCAGGACAATTTCAGCTTTAAAATGATTATTTGTTTGATATACTTGGAGTTAATGAGGCCAGATTTATCGCGATGCAAAACAAGGCGGATTCCACGAACATGGATCAAGATTGTCCCAAAATTATAAAATTTTCAACTTTCAACAACACGCACATATTATACATCAAAAGAAAGGGAATTTAAAGCTGAATTCAAGTATGTAATTTTTAAGACCTAGAGATCTTTTATTGTCGAGTTACAACAAAAATGGTGCACCTTATCTCATGTGTAATAAAACTTCAGCGCAGGTTGATTTTGTCACTGAGGATGTATCTTCAACACTACGGCAGTATTTTTTTTTTTTGCACCAATACATCAAAATATCATTGGAACAATACTAAAACTATTCAAGTCTAGTCATTTAAGTCAAGAACAACAATAATTTAATATAAAAAGGTATTTCACAATATATACATATGTCGCTATTTCAGATGATCGGAACTTCCTGTGTGTCGGGATTCTGACCTTCGTATAAAATATAAAGAATTCGTCTTAAACCGATGAATTTCAGATCAGGTGCAATTAAATTACTCTTTTCGTCAAAAGCCATTCAATTATGTTGAAACGGGTTTTGTTTTTCATATTGGCGCCATAGGAGGCGTACAGCAAGTGAGTATATATGGTTTGAAGACCTCCGAAAGTCTAGATCTAGACTGCGGTTCTGAACGTTGATTCCGATGGTTAGGCGACACACATTAACAATACGTTACAAATTCACCTTTACAAACCTCACAAAGAAGATCCGTTAACGTAAAATCAAAGTAGCAACACTAGAGCTCTTGTAGAACAAAATATCCGTATCAATAGCCTTTGTGACGCGAGAAAGTGAAACATCAATGGAAGTTCCGACAGTCAGAACGAGGCGACACATAGGGTATGGTGTATTCTTTTTTTAGTCTGAAGCAGTTAAAAATTATATCGGAGGGCTAAAATCGATTTATTCCCGATAGTTATATATTTCTCAATGGAGTCTACTATTTATACGCGATAAAGACCCGATATTGATGAAAAAGTGATTCCGAACGCCAATGCTTCAAGGCGACGCACAACACGCTGACGTCATAGGGGTTTTCCGATTTCCCTCACACAAAGAAAAAGGGACTCGATCGGTTCAAAATGATTGTAGACAAAGCGCACACTTTTAAGAATACAAAGAAACCACCAGGCATCATGTTCGGGTTCTTTTTTTAGTCACAGCAGTCACCCGAACCTTGTGATAGTAAATATGGGACATTTTGTGTGACGCATTTTCTGACAATCGGAACACAAAAAAATTTAAAAAAATACATAGACAAGTCAAAACCGAATTATTTTGATATGGTAGTTTATTAACATTGTCAAGAATGATAATAACATAAATCAGAGTCATAAATGTATTAAAATTCTGAAATAAAAGGCATTTAATTTGGAACGACCTTCTTCACCCCTTTTCGTGGAATCCGCCACAAGTAAAAGATCCCAATATTGGATTTAACAGCAGTGCACCGTCACGCAGGAACACGCGGTTGTAGTCTGCCTGACAGGTGATTGATCACCGATCAGCCCACTAACTGCGGGCATCTGAGGTAGGGCCTGGAAACAAACTAAGTTGCCGCTTTTTGGTCTGTTTTAACAGCCGTGTAAAAAGAAAAAAAAACGTGAGGATTTTACTCCCTTCGTTGGATACAATACAATGCGTTTTTTTTATCCCAGTTCGTTGGATTCCAACAAAAGATGTAATTGACCTAACTGTGCAGTACTAGATCTACATAATTATGCAATATATATGTAGGCCTATTCAGTGAAACTACAAGGGGTGAGAATAACTAGGCCTACAGCTATCTTTTCCACGGGGATAATGATAAAATTTTTCATTTGCCAAATGCATATTTCAAATAGTCTAAATCTGTATCTAAATTTGAATATAGGAGATCGTTTTGATCCAAGAGTACGACGTAGCATAGATTACAAACTATCAAGTTGGGTGCCTAATTCGGCCTATGGATGGTATGCCATGACATATACGGATGCTTTTTAATCTAAATCTGGATTCTATGAACCCTGTCTAAATTAATATCTAGATAGATCCCATCTACATTTATAAAAAAAAAAAAACCAACTAATTCTATATCTGGACTGGTATCTAAAAATCTAGATCTAAGTCTAATAGATTCTTGAGCATGACTAGACACGCTCAGAGACAGTGTGGCCCTCAGCAACCAGTTAATTGTTTTTGTACGGTCAATATAAATCTGAAGCAAATGATTATTCGATGCAAAGTTAAGGAAATTATACGTCCGATATTCCAAATTTTAAATATACACAAAAAGAGCAAAAAAAACTCAAGCGAAATACCTTAGAAGTCAATGCCTTTCGTTCACTTGACCATACTGAGAGAGAGTCAGACATCTTGTAAACAAACTTACCGCTGGCCCATATTCCCTCACAATCGGCAGTCTTCGGCACTATTCGCTGTATTATGGAAAATAGGAAAGAAGAAACTAGAGAAACTCCAGTTGTGAAAATAAAACTATCCGATTATTGAAACTCGGTTACAAACCAGTTTCTTTGTCCATCCACATTGTTTCCTCCTCCCGTTAGGCCACAAGAGGGACATACGGGACTTGAATAAATAATAATAAGCCCCAATATCAAACACAGTAAAAATTAAATACCGTATAATATGCATGAATTCTGCTTCTGGAACCTAATTCGTGACGTGGGATAGGGGTTCTTTTGGAAGTGCTGTCTCAAGTTTATTTTTCTTGATGAACAACTTGATGTAAAATTCAGAATTAGGAATAAAATTCAGCCATCAAATTTTTGTATTTCTAGTTGGTGCGTGCGTGAGAATAAAAAAAAACCCAAAGGTCCTCCGCTCTCTTCGGGTATGACTGAAACACAAGTGTAGTATGCAAAGAATTTAAGGTAAAATCTTCTATATCTATAAAATGCTCCCACAGTTGAGCACTCTACTCTTATCAATTATTCCAACTTATCTTCAAACCATATATATATATATATATATATATATATATATATATATATATATATATATATATATATATACGTCTATATATAGGGGCGCTAGATAAGTGGATCTAAAAAGTGTCTTTCCAAGAATTTAATTTTGTCTGTTTGAACATCTTAGAAATTATCTTCAATCAATCAACAATGACTAAATGATGCATTAAGGATATTTTCCATAGGCTTTTTGTATGAGCTGATAGACGGATCTGTGCTGCAAGCAGATTTTGCCATGTCTGCATTCATCCATTCTATTATGATATTTTTTCATATTGTTTCTTCTTGTTTTGATGTGTCTCTTGTTAAATCATAAAGAGTGTTAATTTCATCAGTCATATTGTTGCGTATTGTTTTGACTATTTTTCATCGTAGCCTTTCGTAATTTTTGTTTGTTTGTTTGTTTGGTTGTTTGTTTACTTAAATTTTTGTTAATTTCCGTTTTCATTTAGCGCAACCTCATATGGCCTTGTTGTTTTATTAATTTTTCATAAGCACTGACGCAGTTTTGGGACAGACGTATTTCTACACATTTAGACAGGTATCTATTGGGTGGTGAATGGTAAATATCTCCATGGATGCAGTTGATGATTCTGTTTTTTATGTTTGATATGGTCTCGTGTTCATATCAAGAGTGATATCTAGGAAGTCTACTACCTTTTTATTTGCTTCGGCAGTTATGTTTGGCCTTTTTAGCCGAGGCAAATAAATAAATAAATAAATAAATAAATAATAATAATAATAATAATAATAATAATAATAATAATAATAATAATAATAATAATAATAATAATAATAATAATGATAATGATAATAAAAATAATAATAATAATAATAATAATAATAATAATAATAATAATAATAATAATAATAATAATAATAATAATAATAATAATAATAATAATAATAATAATAATAATAATAATAATAATACTAATAATAATAATGATGATGATGATGATGATGATGATAATAATAATGATAATAAAAATAAAAATTAAAAAAAAAAATAATAATAATGATAACAAAAGCAACAAGAAGACACATCATCTGATTCCTCCTCCCTCCACCCCCCTCTTCACCTTTTAGTCACTACTAACGTACCAAAAAAATTTTTTGACTATTTCACCCGTATTTCCCAGCAGACAACAAGCTGCCCACTGTATTAAACAAAAATACCGTAAAGTTAAGCTACAGCAGTGTGTAAAACATGAAACAAATAACCAACAGCCACAACAAGACAATTTTCCAACTGCAGGGATACAAATCTCTGTCCACTCCAAGGTCAATGCATCTAAAAGGTATTTGTTTATAAAGAGTCTGTTGGAAATAACAGTCGGAAAAAAAAAAGAAACAAACAAAAAACGACTATACAGGAATGTCAGAGAATGGGTTCAAAATAGTGCTAGCGGCACGGATCGGTACACTACCCGCGGCACGCAGCGACACCCACGGCACATCGAGTAGATGCACGATACGTGGTACTGTGCCGTGCCGTACCGTGGGATCCGTGCTAGCTTCTCATTGTCACATGCGTACCGTCGATTTTGAACTGATTCTGTGCAGACAAGTAGGCGACACATTTTGGTTTGTGATAGAACTTTCCAGCTTTCCCGCCATACATCAGTCAACAGTCGGCACGATCTCTGACTGTGTGTATTTGTGTGTGTGTGTAAGGGGGGGGGGGGGCGGAGGGTGTCAGCGCTGTGCAAGGGAAATTTAGGGGAGGTGAAATGATAACAAAAAAGATCTAAAAAAAAACAAACAAAAAAAACAGGCACTCTTCACAGTAAAAGACCGCAATCTCTGAGAGATTTGTTTTAGGCCTATAGTGTCAATGCACACTATATAGTATACACTACACCGGTCTCTTCATTCTTCTCTGCTCTGATTAGAATCATCCTCTCCTTTTTTTTGGCTTTGTCTTCATGTTATTATACTGCTGTTTTTATGACTTATTGCGCTTTAAAATAACGAGTTTATACTTTTCCATGAAATTTAGTTCTGCTTACTAAACAATCATTTTTCCTTTTGTTGCATTTTTGTTAAATGAGCTAAATCTGATTGCTGCTGGTCTTTATTTGTTGTTTGAATTATTATACTTAGGCATAATAAATTTCAGTTGCAGCAACACGCTCAGCTTATAATTTTTTTTATTATTGTCATTTAAGAAAAAAATAAAAAAAATAACAGATTCATATTTAGATTTTTCTTTTCATTTTTTTTTTTTGGGGGGGGGGGGATATAATCTTTAGTTTTTGTGCCATGTTACGTTTAATGTGAAAGTCAAACTATAAATAAGTGTATATTAAAGAACAGAAACTTGTCATGAATCATGCAATCATAGCTTATCATCTTAGTCTTCTGTCCTTTTAATATTAATTGAATAATATATACAGATAAAACTTTAATTATGTCCAGACAAACTGAGATAATAAAAAGTCAATGAGAAGCAAAAAGAAACGGAAAAAAAAAGAAAATGACAAAATAGAATAAAACGAATAAAAAATAATCTTGACTGACGACTTGGCGCCTCGCGCTGGCGCTCCGCGTTGACGCGCCCAACCCCGCTCATTGAGCCACTGGCCAGTTTTTTTTTCTCTAAGGAATTATTTTTTTATACAATGCAGCCGAGGTCTAATCTATATTTTTAGATATGACCGACACCAAGCCAAAAGATGTGTGTGATACTGTAGACTATGGACACGCGCATGTAGGTATATCTGTGTGTGTGCGTTTACAAAGGTGCCGGAAAGTGTTAAGGGTGTGCCGTTTCAGCTGCGACTCGATGACTCGAGAGCCTTCACCTGCATTCAGTGCCGAGTCCCTAGATTTAACTTTAGGCTCTCGGATCGGGGGGGTACCGTGCCGCGGATCGGGGTGTGCCGTGCCTGCCACGGATTGGGGTGTGCCGTGCCTACCACGGATCGGGGTGTTCCGTGCCTACCACGGATCGGGATGTGCCGTGCCCGCGGTACCCTTCACCTCGGGTCCCGATACACGACGGGTACCGTAGTAAAAAATCGGGTAGACCCCAGCACTAGTTCAAAAGTCGATCTTAACAATCCTCATCGAGCTGTAGATTACACGTATACCACAAGAAATGATCCACAACTGAGCTTGAAAGAAAATAAAGAATGCCAATATTGGAAAAACCCAAACAAAAAAGTCTACACACACTACATTATAAGTATGGTTCCTCATAGAACCTTCCATGCCTTTTGATCAAGCATCTTATACATATATATATATATATATATATATATATATATATATATATATATATATATATATATATATTATAAGTATGGTTCCTCATAGAGCCTTCCATCCCTTTTGATCAAGCATCTTATACATATATATATATATATATATATATATATATATATATATATATATATATATATATATATAAGATGCTTGATCAAAAGGCATGGAAGGTTCTATGAGGAACCATACTTATAATCCTTTTGCTCTACCGTTATTCGAGTAGACCTATCTAACATCATATAGCCTGCCTGGTAGAATTTCCAGCCCTCTTTGCCACTGTCTGTGGTATCTACGCAAATCGCACACGATAAATCAAAGGTTCTATTGCACTTATGTGCAAATTGTGAATGGTGCTGAAGATTCATGCTACTTGGGTGTTGAAATGGTATAAGAAGCACTATATTTATCTAGCCTAATCTAAATCTAGATGGCAAGAAAGGAAAACTGACCATTTTCTTTTGTTTAAAAAATTATAGGAAAAAAGACTTGTAAATAGGGTAAAAGTAGTAGAAAATGAAAAGGCATTTTATCAACTGAATTGAAAACTCAGCACAGGTATGTAGAGCTAACAATTAAACAAAACAAAAAACAAAAACAATGAAAAAGAAAAAAAAATTATGAAGAGGAAGTTGAAAAAACCGTCTTCAAATGAAAAATAAAATGGCTGTGCTTGATCTAAAGATGCAGTCATAAGTATTCCTTCTTGTTGTTATTCTTGTGCGCTTCCAATAGTAAGGGCCAAGAACCGAAAACTAGCTGAATCCTTAACACTGACCTAAAACGCTTTTGTGGTGTTTGGACTTGTAAGGAAGCATAAACTGCACTTTCAGTGTGTTAATGGTCTTAATGCAAATAAGCAAAATTTCCTCATTATGAAAGTGCAATGTGTGCTTTCCGAATTGGATAATGGCACATGAACCAGTGGTATATTTTGAGAAATTTAATTTCTGATGCTAATGGTTCTTGGAAAACTGATACCGACCTGAAAGTTAAACAATTCCTTTACATTTTTACAATGCCTTTTACGTTTGTGTGCCATACTAAAGAATTAAAAAAAAAAAAAAAAGACGGACCACCCCGTTTATTATAATTATTCAAGAACAATTTAAATTCATTTGAATGGCAAGTATTCAATCATTAACATTGACTATTACTGCATTAAAAATGACCTTTGGGTTCTTGTGCTGTTGTTTCGAAATATTAAGTTTCACCATTCCAGTCTGGCATATTAGTGGGACAAAAAAAAGCAATATGGATGCGCCCTTGGACTCATGATTTCCTATTCAAGATTTTAGCAAAAAAGTTTGTAAAAACATAAAATTAGTTCCTGAGAAGAGAATTCAGATATTGAATTTGGAATATATGGGAGGATCACTAATTTGAAATTGCTTGTGCAATAAATGTTTCAGATGTAAATTGAGAGCGTCGATTAGGGGAGCCGAAATGTCGAATTTACTATAACTTAATTTGACAGTAAAATTGCAGGATATCGGCCCACCTCACGTCGAGATTCACAATTGAATGTTTCCCGACGAAATCGAAACTTGTAGTTTAATGGGATTTTAGAGCGACAGAAAATTTTTTATATCTTGTAAATTATTTATTTGTGACGAATAAAATCTTCAAATTCGTGTTCAGCATATATCAAATTCATTAAGAAATCTACAATTTTAAAGCTTAAAGTTAAAGTGTGGGTTGGGCCGATATCAAGATAATTAAACTAGATCTAAATCTAGATCTAATTTTAAAATAATACAATGGGTTTTTAAAATGGTTATCAAAGAAGTTCACATTCATGAAATGAAGGTAAAATAATGGGATTACTACCAAAAGATTAGGTTTTTTAAAAGAAGATATATAGAGCCATCGCTTTGAGCCCAGAGTAAATTTGATTGGCCCAGAACACCTGAAATTGAAATTATAGGGGTGCTATTTGCACTAAGATAATATAATGTGATAGCAACAACATTGTGTATGTGATTTCATGGCAGGGCCTCTATTTTTTTTTACAAAATTAATAATTATTCTTTATAATTGTCACATTGTGCCTGCTTTGAACCTATAGAAGTTTCTCTTTTCTTGTGACAGAGGGTGTCTGCATCTGCAATGGCATGTAGCTCAGGGGATGGGCATCCCAGAAATTATCACCTTAAGAAAGATGGTTGCAATCAGAAAAGATTTTTAACCCATTATCTCAGTTGGAGATCAGAAATTTTTGTCTAGAGTGGGAGTGAGGAGACAGTGCCACTGTCTTAATGCCCACATTTTACCTGCTGACAGGCGGATACCTGTTTCTTCTGTTCACTCTCTTGCAATCACTGAATCAGCGAGAAGTTTGGTCTCAACGCAACGCTACTCTAAACCCTTCCTGTAGGCCTTAATAAGCTTCAACTTTAATTGTATTTTTTCCACAAAAATAAGTTAGCATAATTCTTTTAACCCATGTATGAGCCTTGTTCAGTTGCTGCTATCACTGGGGAAGGTTATAGTTGTGAGCTAGACCTAGATGTCTTGGATTTTTCTTTTAAAAGTCAAAACCTTAGACTAGAGCTTAGGATGCATATATAGAAAAGAGAGAGCTGAAGATATCCACTCGGTAATTTTTTTATTTTCTCAAAAATTTTTCAGGCCTATATATGCAATAATCAACTTCATGGCTTGCAAACTACATCGTGCACTGCTGCATTGTGCAGAAAATGCATTTATCATGAGAAGCATCCTTTATTTATCATCTCCATCAATCAAGTCTGTCACATGCTGCTTGAAGAATAGTAGGAGGTTGAAATCGCGCAGATCCAATGATTCACTGTCTTCAATCATTCAACCACTGCCTGTGAAGCCCGCATCTAGAAATACAGATGACATAAATATTGGTGAAGAACTTACAGGAGCTTTGAAAAAAGGTATTTTTCTTGATTTTATTTCAGCACATTGAGCATTTATTTATTTATTTATGTCTTTTGTGACATATCTATATCTTTCAGTGCTGCAATAAAATTTGATCACCTCCTTAAAGAAAGTGAGGTGAAAGTCTTAGCTCTACCTTTTCGTGGATAATATGTAGTTTCTGTTATCTCAATTTGCCCCTTCTCCACGTTTCCAAATGTGAAATCAGTTGCGGGTGATATGTTCTTATTTCATTTGGAATATCACTAAGATATTGTTTCGTAAATTTTTTTCCATCCTTAAAATGTCTGCAATGTTTTTCTAAAGTTATGCTTATGTAAAAAAGGAAGATGTTAGTTGAACTAATGCATATTTTTTATATTTTTTTTCAAATCAAGGTTATGAGGTAGGGTGAACATTTTGCTCTGCTCTTCTTTTTTGCAAAAAGGAAATTTGATTTTCTTTTCGTTTTTTCCTCAGATAAGCTGTTGAAACTTTTGGCTCAATTTTACAACCGTGATGCAGTGAAAAAGCTAGCTTTTGACAATGGACTGGACAGTAAGTTTTGATCTCAAAGCATCTTTAAAGCATTTAAAGAATTTCCTAATCACCATGGACAAATAAACTTGATAACTTATAGATAAGTCACATGTATGCATAAGAATAAAGATGAATAAGGTGTGAGAAAACTAAGAAGAAGCAAGAGTAAGAAGATAAAAAGGTCAGATTTGTGTTTGTGCTTATAAAATTTAGTGTGTGAAGGAAGGGGGGAGTCAAGCAGTATTTGTGCTCAATGGTGTAAACCAATAATATTCTGCAGTTTTTTAAACATTCCACTTTCACCAACTGCTTCTGTTGTTTAAGAATTGTAATTGCCTTAAATCAATATATATATATATGGAAAGAGGAACCATATTTTCTTCATAAACCAGGATGTCAATAACAAGCACTGCTATTGTCAAATACTAGTTAACATACACAATTTGCCAATCTTGAACCAATTTCTTTGATAAGTGGAGTTAATTAATTGACTGATTGTCAAATCTACTTTATTTAATATCAGCTGATAACTCTAATAGTCTTGGGTATATATTTTGATAGAAATATATGTGTTGATTCTAAGAGATGAATGTGAAAAATTTTAACTTTTTTTCCTTTACGGTGGAAACATTTTGCTGTGGTTTATATTAAAAAAATTGCTCTGAATATGCTTGAATATAAGTTTAATTGCACATATTTAAAAAAAAAGATGCCCTCTCTCTCTCTCTCTCTCTCTCTCTCTCTCTCTCTCTCTCTCTCTCTCTCTCTCTCTTTTTTTACTTAAAAAGAAAATGGTGTTTCAAAAATATGTTCATAAATGATTCACATATTCTTTTACTTCCTTTTCTCCTATTTTGTACAAGATTGCATTGCCTGAGAAGATCATGACTGCTTCAACCTTATTTTTTTCTCATATCTTCAGACAGACTTTTCCACAAAGCGTTCATCAGCTTTAGAAAGTTTTGCTTTGATTCAGAGCAACTGCCTGTTGATCTCCACATTGTTGTCAGTGATATTTTGCAAGGTTCAGGTCAGTGGTTACAGGTAAAATGAAATTGAAAAGAGCTTTTTGTTTTTTCAACATTAAGTAAAAATCAAAGGAATCCTTGTTTCAATGACAGAAATATGGTTGCATTGGCAGTGGAATATTTTATTTGACACAAAAGTTGCAAAAGGTGGTAGCATGCATTTCATTCACTTATTATCATGTGGGCCAGATCTTCTAAGAAGTTTGATGGAGATCTCATTCTGGTTTACAAATTTAAGGCACCTAATCTTAATTTTCCTTAGTAAAATCACTTTTTCTCCTTCCCCCCCAATCCTAATCATTAATTTTTTGGTATGTAAATCTAATGTGCTTAATTTGCAGGCTATGTAAAAGTTGTACTGTTATATCTATGAGCTTTATATCATTGAAAATGAACATGAAGGAAAGTTCAATTATGAGAACTGTTTTCTGTTTCCACTGAAATTCAACATAATTATGTTCAGCTTTTTAAAAAAATTTTTTGAAGGTTCAGTTATTTTTTGGTTGGACTTCATTAGGTTTTAATCTCAGGAACAGACTATCCATGTGCTATGAGATATATCTGTAAAGTTTCGGCTTCAGAGACATTGACTAGATGTGTTCATGAGTATCCTTTGCAGCACTGACATTGAAAATACTAAACTGTGGTCCAGCCAAATCCTTTACAATGCAAGCCCACCATCAGAATAGCCCAAGCCAAGATTTATTTATGGAATCTATATATTCTGATGTACAGTTCTATTTGCTGATTTACCTCCTAGAGGTTTTGTTACTTACTATTTTATTTTTTCTTCAGTTTTTTATTTAGATTTCAAGATGAACAATCAAATGGATAAAATTTTTCTTCTCTCTCATAGGTCATGTTGATGATATATTTCCTTATTTTTTGAGACATTGCTACGAAATATTTCCTCACCTTGAATGCATGGAAGATTTGAAAAAGATAAGCGACCTCCGCTTACCTGCTAATTGGTGAGACAATCTTCTTGAAATTGATATTGAAAAAGTGTTGCTTTACTTTAACGTGTGGCAATATTGATATCTTACATAATTGAATAAATCATATTAAGTCATAGATAATTTTAACTTGTATGGTATATAACAATAACAATAATAATAATAATAATAATAATAATAATAATAATAATAATAATAATAATAATAATAATAATAATAATAATTATAATGATTATAATAATGATGGTGATGATAATTAACATGACTTTTTTATAGCCCTACGCCAAATAAGCTTAGACTGAGAATGCTTTTTATTAATATACAGACCTGTAGTGAAAAAAACAAGCTTATTTTCTATATACCTGAAGTGTAAAAAGAAATGAAAAATATGTAAAACGATATACACATCTGCGAATTCGTACTCTGATACAACTGATAAAAAGAGCACAATATACATTTCAAGGACTTTAAGTTATAAGTGATTTGATTTAAAAACCAACTAGTCTAAACTCAAAGCTTTGTTCAATTCCTCTCTTTACTATAGGCTTATGCTGTGAGTTGTAAGATATGTCTTCCACTATATTACTTTTCTGTCTGTCAGAATCTACAGCAAGATTAGGATAATGCCAAGAGTATGAAATTCATGCTTTTTTTTTTTTACATCTTGAGAAAGGCAATACAGGTTATTGAAAAGAAATAGTAACCATATGGGCCTTAAAAATTAAAAGGTGCAAAACATGCAAAATAAACATTTCATAAATACTCTCCGTTTATTGTTTTTATCAGGTACCCTGAGGCTAGATCCATTCAAAGAAAGTTTATCTTCCATGCTGGACCAACAAACAGTGGAAAAACTTATCATGCTTTGGAAAGATTTATCAATTCTAAGTCTGGAATCTACTGTGGTCCCCTCAAGCTTTTAGCCTCAGAAGTCTACCATAAGTGTAATACTGCTGTGAGTAGGAATCGAAGGATCTTTGAGCTTCTCATTTTAAAGCCAATAGCTAAAATGTCCAAATTCAGCAACAAACTCGCAGCATAGAAAACACCATGGCTCCATTTAGAAAACTTACGCGCTTCTAAAATTACATCACATATCTACTGAATTAATTTTAAAATTTGCTAGCTGGAAAACGTGTCTTGATCTTTTCTGAATATTTTACTCCTTCATACATTCAATGACCTTACTTTTCTAAAATTGACATTTTGTTAATATTCTTCTTGGAAGTTCTGAATTCATGAAAAAGCAAGTTTTGAAAATTGCTGAGCCCCTCCCTACCTATTACCTTAAATTTCATTTTCACCCACATATTATAAATTAAAACATACCATTTTCTCTAAGACCTGATCATAAATAATTCAGTGAATTCAGAATTGAACTAATTTCAAGGTATCTATTAATATTTTAGTTTTTGATTGGAAATATCAAATGCTCGCCAAAAGCAGAACCAACTGTTTTGTATATAAGAGGGGGGGGGGGTCCAATGAAACAGGTACATAACTCCAATAAACCCTTTACAGTAACACATCTTACCCCCTGAGGAGGTCATCTTGCATTTTCATTTACCGATCACAGGTTCTAAGAGCTATTACAGTGTGTGGATATTATCCTGTACCCTCACATAATGTTTGGGTTGAAATTAAGCTCCATGTTTTCTTTTTCTTTTTGCAAAATACAGTTTCATTTCAATTAAAAAAAAAACCCAGATTAAATTACACTTTTTATATCACAAAATTGTATACCCAAGTCAATTTTATACACAATTACTAAATACATACATTGTATATGATTAAATTGTCTGGATCTATGATAATAAAGATAACAATAGAAACAACAAAAATAACAACAGTAATAATAATAATAATAATAGTAATAATAATAATAATAATAATAATAATAATAATAATAATAATAATAATAATAATAATAATAATAATAATAATAATAAATAATAATAATAATCTAAAAAATGGAGCTAGGTGAAAATTGAGGACCATCTAACCAAGCGTTTCTAGACCACCCATGACCGTCAAATTTGGCATTAAGTTGTAAATTGGCCTTAAGGTTGGAGTGGTGTTATTTTTCTACAAAATAGTGTTTCTCGAAAATTAAAGGCAAAAAAAATATGATTATTATTTTCTGAAAAGAAATAGGTGAATGTGCGAACTACTTCCTGTAAGCACAGCTGAGCACAGATGAAATATAAATGTAGGCGGCGGCAGATGTTAAACGTTTTCTGAAATAGATCTTGATCTACATAGTATAGTGTGAGATCTAATAAAGAATCTAAAAAAGTTGCTTGGACATAGGTTCTAAATCTGAGGTCTAGATATTCACAGCAGCTAGATTTAGATCATTAGGTTAAGATCTTCATCTAGATACATCTATACTTTACTTTTAGGCTTAGAATAATAATTTTGTTTAATCCAAATCTGATTCCATATTTTTTAAACATTCAGTATCATGTAGGTTTAAATGACTGCGCAGCTAAGAATTTCTGCAAAACAATGCACTATTATGGACTTAATGTGAAAATTCATAGCTTTCTAATAAGCGTTTCAAAGGATAAAAAAAACAAACTGGGAAAATATAGAATTAGTCGATTTCTTTTATTCCCAAAGGACTTAAGTTGTGCATGTTGATTTTGTGCGTAGAATAAAATTGATGGCGATATCTAATTTCTAGGTAAAGATGGATAGGTAGAGGCATATGTCTGGATCGTACAACTATCAAGACCGTTTATAAGCCTATTTAATACACACATGCACCCCAGGCCCAGTAAATTGACACCAATGTTCTGTTCAGACAATGGGGTTTTCAGCTTGTAATAATTGTAATAACAATAATGGTAAAAACTTTGGTTTTGGCAAAATGACAATTTAGAAGTTTTTTTTTTTTAAATGAAGTGTGTGTAAATAAAGTGGAAAGGTTTTCATAATTATGAAGTTCTGCAACTTAATATCTAAATGCAAGGAGTTAAAAAAAAAAAACCAAGCCCAGTAAGAATTTATAGTTCTAGGAGCTCAGTCCAGAGAAAATAAAAAAATGCAAAATAAGAAATCTAATCATATCTGTAGGTGCTAATATTGACTCTGGATCAAGACAGAATCAATCAGCCCTTTCCCTTCTTGTCAGTAAATGGGATCAAGCGATTAAAACAATAACAATTAACATTTTCAATATTTTTAATAAACACATCTTTAGTATGTTACAAATTCTCATACGCTAGATCTAAACTGCATATATCTTAAAAAAATCCAGAAGAAAGTAGAATGTGTAATTAAAATTTAGATCTAGATTGACATCTAGATTCAAGATTTAGATTATCGATATGACTCCAATCTAGACCTATGATTTAGATAATGATAAATATTGAATGTAGGTTCTTTTCAGAATTAATTAATTGTTCAATATTTAATCTCTCTTTCTGTTCTGAATTGTTAAATATGATTAAATTTGAAATCTTGCGAATAGGCTCTGCCTAGTTTGTGACCTACATGCATGTAGGCTATTGTTTTTGATCATCAGGAACCAAATTCTCCTTACTATAATATAATAAAATACTAAGATGATGTTGACCCCAATCCCGATTGGTTTTGATGTCTTTCGCAATGTTTTATTATTTTCTAAAATTGATTATTTTTCATGCTATGCCTTGTAACATGAGATTAAAGGTAGCCATAGCCGGTTCAGTAGGGCGGGAAAGTCAGATACTATCCAGTTAACCCTGGGTGATTTTATTTCACAAAGGAGCTCCACAGCAGAACTTTAAAATGGAACCCCCATTGACAAAGCATTTCATATATCATCCAATTCTTAGTTGGCTCCTCGTCCTACTAATATGAGTTGTTAATATTCTCTTGCACCTGGTTCATGTGAGTCTCCTGTTAGCCATAACACATTCAAAGACTTTGATGTTTACAAAAATGCATTTTTCCGAGTTTATAAACTGTGAAAACATCATTTGTTTTTCAGAATTTATGAGTGGTATTGAATTTTTTTTTTATTTAGTAACACACAGGCCAATTTTTATACTTTCAAATGCTATTGTCCAAAATTTAACATTAAGACATCCAACTCATGGCAAAACAAATTTTCGTGTTAAGTTAAATAATTTTGCATTTTTTCTACATGAATTGCCAGGTGGCAGTATTGTAGAAGACCTGATAAAAGATCGACAGTAATTTCTGCATATTTTTATACCTTAACATACACTACAAATCAGTGGAAGATTTAAAGCATCATCGCTTCAACTTAAGAAGTATTTTGTTTACCCAAGATATCTGTATTGGGTTTATCATAAAGAGACAGGAAAAAGACAACAATAATCAATTATTGTTGTGAAACAAACATAAGACATGCAAATGTTTACTAGTACCATTGATTCCTGATGTACAGGGCACACCATGTGATCTAATCACTGGAGAAGAAAGGAAGTTTGCTAGTGAGGACGGAACAACATCGGGTCATGTGGCATGCACTGTGGAAATGGCAAGCCTCACTAATCCTTGTAAGGGTGATCACACTCTTCATTTATCTTTTTTATGCTTCATTCCTCTACCCAAAAGGTTACACGTGCCCTATCAAATGCAAATTGATAGATAGTATATTCTTCTTCATACATGGCTAAAATCATTACAAAATAACTTCCCCACAATTTCTCCAAAATGTAAATTACTTAAGAATTACATGTAGTGTGTTGAAATATTGCTTCATAGGTTAGAAAAATAAAATTTACAAATTTGCTTAATCTGAACAATTATTCAAAACAAAGATCTTAACAACATGATTATCTTGAAATACTTATTCTTCACAACCAAAACAAATAATCTATGCTAGTGATTAATATAGACAGCTAGACATAAGAAAAAAATTGTTTTTACTACACTTGCAAGACAAGAATTGATCCGTAGCGTATATAGATTATATGCCAACCTAAACTTTTGGCAGTTAATAAATAGGTTTAAGATTCAGCACATTTTTTTTTGTATGATATACTAGATGAGGTGGCTGTTATTGATGAGATCCAGATGATCAAGGATCAGCAACGGGGCTGGGCGTGGACACGAGCACTGCTAGGCTTGTATGCGCAGGAGATTCATGTGTGTGGAGAAGTGTCAACGATAGATTTAGTACGCGAGCTGGCTCTAACAACAGGGGAAGAAGTGGAGGTAAAGCTCTTTCAGACTCATTGTAATTCTAAAGTATCTCAAGTTGCTTAATTCATTTATGTCATAACACATACAAATGAAGTTATTACAATCCTACCAGTTAATCAATAATTCATTCAATGGATGTTCAAGTAGTAGTATTAGTGAAGCTGTATATTGATTTTTTTACATTTTATTCATATTACTGAACAGGAAAAAAATGGTATTAAGTAGGGAATATGTAAAGGGTTCTCTATTTAGGTGTTATACTTGAATGCCTTAAAAGTCTCTTAAACAAATTTGCTTTTTGATGAGCCTTAATGTCTCATTCTTTCCAGATACGAAGATATAAACGCCTGACAGATCTTACATATTTGAACTCTTCTGTTGGTATGTAAATTTTCTATGCTGGGAAGGAAAATTTATTTCTTCTTTTAACTTAAATTATCAAATAGTAACATATCTTCCTCAAAGCTTTTTTTTTTTTCGAAAGGAAAGGCAAATTTGAGTTCCATGGGTTGCTTCTTCAAGAATAGAGGATTGTCATAAATTTTCATCACTCCTTGACATTAATGATGGTCAGGAGGTAGCTGAAAGTTCCTTCATTGTTATTTTTTTAAATGTTCTTTGAAAAGTGGAAAGAAGAAATCTTAATGATGATGCTTGGCTGTCACATGTAGATGAATTTAAGTTTAAATCCAACATTGGGCCTTGCCAAAGACAAAGAGTACTCCTGCATTCTCTGAATATTAAAAAGTCATTCTCTCTTTCAGGACTAATCTGGGAAATAGGAGATTGGGAATCAATCGGATCATATTTTTGCAGATTTAGTTTGCAGATTGAATTCTTTTTTTTCTCACTGAAACAGGAAGGTTTAGCACTCATCATTATTTGAAGTTTAAAATTTCTGCAAATTATGTGGAAACGAGGGCGAGTCTAATAAAATCAAAATCATCTTTGTTTTGATTACTTTCAACAGATAAATTTGAAAATGTGAGGCCTGGTGATTGCATTGTGTGCTTCAACAAGAATGACATTTACTATGTGACCCGTCAGCTTGAGCAACTGAACAAGGAGTGTGCTGTGATTTATGGCTCCTTACCTCCATGTAAATCGTGCTTTGCACTTAATTATCAAATACTATGGCAGCGACGAAATCAAAAGTTTGCTTGTGTTTGCAATGCATTATTATTCTTAATCATATCAAACAAAGTATATGTAAAATGAGATTCATTTTTCCTGTAACAGTAGCTTTGAAACTAATGAGGAAGACATGTAAGGAGGAGATTTGGCTAAGAAACTATTTTTGTGATGAGTGATACCGTATTGAAATCAATGGTGGTCTTTTTTTATTTTCACTATGTGCTCTTTCTTGTCAAAGTGGAAAATCTTTTTCATTTTATAGAAAAAGCCACAACGCAAAAGTTATATTCTTATGTCAATACATACTGATACTTGAAGAATGTTTTCATATCATATTTTCATTAAAAGGTTCAAGACTTTAAGGCCTGGTCTGTTTGTGACTTTCAACGTCCAGCATATTTCTCTCTTGTTCATGTTATATTCTTAAATACATCAAAACAATGTTTATGCTATCATGCATTCACAGCTACCAAGATAGCGCAGTCCACAAAGTTCAATGACACAAGTAATGCTTGTAAAATCATGGTGGCCACAGATGCTATTGGGATGGGTCTGAACCTGTAAGTTGATTTACTCATCTGCTCAATGCCAAACAAAATTTACATGAGTACACTAAGTCAGAAATATAAAGAGACTAAATTTAAAAAAAATGAATGTAAGTATCTGAACTCTCAATTCATTTTTGAATAGTGTGCCGCTTTCTTGGATTCCTCCACCCCTTTGAGATTCAAATAAAGTCTTACACTTTACAATATGGACACTGTACCATATTGGACAGCAATATCTTGTGCACAGCAGAAAAACATGCACAAAATTCAATTAGACCTCATCTGCTTCTCTTACTCAGTATGATAGATCACAAAGATCTAGATTCAGATTGATGCTAAGTCAATATTTCTGAATACTAGCTTCTTATTCTAAAGCTGATGCATAAGCTTTCATTCTAATAAATTGAAAAATTTTTCAAAATTCTTCCACTGCTCTGAATTTTTTTTTTTTAAAGTGTTTTTCTTTTTTTTTTGCCACCAAAAATATAAATTAATGAGTAAAAATTTCATGAGTCTAGAGATTGTCGAAACTATCCTGTAAACTAATATCAATCCAAAAGTAGTCTGTGTACCCAGAACTGGAAAGTTTGAACCACATATCAAGTTGGTGTGTGCACTTAGCTGTTTATGAAAAGTCCTCCTTAGTGCTCAAGGATCAAGTTTGAGAAAAATTGTACATGGCAACGCAAATAGGTACATTACCTAATACCTGGATTACTTGTAAATTTCATTTACTCTGCAACACATCCGCAACCTCACCCTTTCTAGGAAATGTAAACTTTTTAGTTTAGAGGCTTAAAGGATAAACCACATACAACAATAGACATTTCGAATCATGTGGACTTTTGTAATTTTATCTCAGCAGCTTAAATGGATAAAGTAACAACAATCAATGAGTTCATACAAGATATCCATCTATGCCTCAAGTATTCAGATATGTGATGCTGTCAATTCTGTTATGTTTGTGTGCCAATGTTCAGCTTATATATTACCAAATATATGTTTCACATGAGTGTGAATACTTTTTTTTTTGCAGTGCTATCAAAAGAATTATATTCTACTCAGTGATGAAGCCCATGATGAATGACAAGGGAGAGATCGAGATGGACCTGATCTCCACATCACAAGCTCTTCAGATTGCCGGCAGGGCAGGCAGATACAACACGGTATATGAGCATGGAGAGGTGACCACGTTTTACTCAAAAGATTTGCGTATTCTGAAAGACATTGTGAAGCAACCCATTGAACCTGTCATGGTAAGTCTCACCTTGTCCACAAGATTTATTTTAAAAAATATTGGAAAAGAATGCTCTGTAGCCTCAATTCTTACACAAATACTTGCCTACAGACTTCATCTGGTGAGAATATTGTATGTCTAAAGTAATAGATTAAAATCTTTTTTATGTCCTTTCCAAATATAATTTTTTTCCAACTGCTACAGAATAATTATTATTATTTTTTTATAGATATATCAGAAAACTCAACGTCTTAGTAAAATCATATTCGAAAAACTCAACAGACTGGGTCTAATCTATGGCCAAAATGAGTTGCAGACATTCATAGCAACAGGAACATTTTATTTTTGCACTTTAAGGTCTTTTAAAATTCTGCATTAAGAGAAAATCTTGGATTATTTGAGGTGAAAACTGTTTTCGGATTTCTTGAATTCATTGTTTTCTAGACATTTGAAAAGTCTCTAAAACCCAGATGTGACAGAGTATTGTATGGAAAAAATTTCACCAAGAGTTATTTATTTTATTTTGAGAATCATGTCTATTTTTTTAAGCTACTTAATCTTATTATATTTTCAATTTATAAAACCAATGAAGTTTGTTTCCTCAATACATTAGATAATTAAAAAAAAACAAAACCACATTAAATTATTCTCTCATTGACAGCTGATGTGAAAAGGATTGGATGTATGAATCCCCATTCAACTTAAAATGTCTGTCTTTCAATCTTTTTGATCTTTTGCATCAATCTCATTAATGAATTATTTAAAAGCTAATTATAAACTATGGCACAAATGTTTGTCTAAAATTGGATATTGTTCAATTAAAATATATTTTCATTATGTTCACAGCAAGGAGGATTGCACCCAACAGCTGATCAGATTGAGTTGTTTGCATACCATCTTCCCAAAGCATCCTTGTCAAATTTAATTGTAAGATGTGGCTTTATTATACTTTGGACATAATTTTTTTATACTTCATTTCGCCAAACTCTCATAATACTTCATAAATTGCATCTTCCTCAAGAATAGTTCATAAGTCTTTAAGATTTCACGCGTAAGAGAGGCAAATCCAATTAGCAGTTCAGATTTTTTTGCTAGAGTCTAGAAAGCATTTGATCAACGGAGCGCAATTGAATCTTAACACCTAAAAAGTGATAATAGTTGTATTAAACAAGAGATCACTGTTTGAATCTAAAAGAAGCACATGGCTTTAAAACTGTGAGTTTCTTTTAATCTTTATTGTTACTTTGTTTGAGTGTTAATTTATATGTAAGCCATCAGTTGGAAAGAGGTTTAGCCAAATCATTGAAGTTGTTAATTAAACTAAGAAATGATGTATAAATTATTTCTGGATCTTTACTTGAACAACAGGATTTGCAACCACTTCACCCTTTATTTTTTTTCCATCTTAGACCTAAAAGCCTGTCTAAATACAATGACAATTTTTCTCAACGTGCAGGACATCTTTGAGATGAGTTGTGAGATGGACAGTGACACATTCTTCATGTGCAATTCAGATGATTTCAAATTTTTGGCGGACATGATAGAGCATGTTCCTCTTCCTCTGAGAGTGCGCTATGTATTCTGTTGTGCTCCAATCTCTGTCAAACAGCCTTTTGCTTGCGCCATGTTCTTGAAGGTGAGAGTCATAAAAAGTGAGTAAAATTTTTAAATGATAAACTGATACAAGATTAAAGAGTTTGAATTGATCGTTAAATTCTTCAGTGAAAGTGTGAGCGGAGAAACATCTTCACAATTTTCTATGATTTTGATTGCCTCTTGCTTAATACATCTTGAGTTTTGTCCTAATCGTACCTGAGCTCTTACATCTATTGTTTGTGTTACACTTACTGGGTCGCTCATCTAGACACTGAATAGTGCATAAATCATTAAAATATATATGACCACCAAACATATCTCAATAAAAATACATGTGCATGATACTGGTACATGTTTTTTACACCATTTTGTTACTTATAGTGGTTGATTTATTTTTCTTCTAAAAATAAAATAGGTTTACAATTAAAAAAAAAATCAAAAGAAAAAAGACAAAAAAAAAACTCCAAGGCATCCCATCCCAACATGACCTTTTACGTCCATGCAGAAATTCTACTTTCTCCAAATCAAGGAAGAGCCGGGTAAATAAAAGATCAAACCAGTTCTATCTGAATTGAAACAAAATTTTTACCATTTAAAATAGATTTAAAAAAAACAATTTAATTTATATTCAAGAGGATTATTATAAATTGTTACATTTTATGCTTTTTATTTCCAGTTTTCAATAATTTTTTATTTACATATGAATTTCAAATATCTCCTTTAAATCATCTTGAACTTTCGGATTTTCTGCAGTTTGCGCGGCGCTTCAGCCGCAATGAACCCCTGACGTTGGACTGGCTGTGCCGCCAACTGGGCTGGCCTTTGAAACCTGCTGGTAACTTGGTAGATCTGGTACATCTTGAATGTGTTTTTGATGTGTTGGATCTCTATTTGTGGCTAAGGTGGGTTCACAGTACAATCTTCTGTTCTTTTTTTTTTAGTTTTATGTCAATAGCATTAGAGTTTATTGTTTTACTATGATGTGTTTGAAAGTGATTTCAATGTGCTTTTCTCCAATTTTTATTTTTGTTATGACATAAACAACTTCAACCAAGTATGAAGTCTGCATATGTCTTGAAGATTTAGATTACTTGTTTAGTTATCTCAGTTCTTCTTTCTTTTTTGGAACTTGCCATATTTAGTGCAAAACTCATGCCTTTATCATTTTGTTTTATTTTGCAAACATGCATAAGACATTTTAGAAAATCACTTTTTGACATATAATTATTAATATTGGATTTTTTTTTCTATGATACCTCCACAGTTTTACTATAGAAAAAGTGACACTTTTCAGACTCTTACTATTTCATTTTCAAAATATGCAATTTTATACCTTTGCCCTCTGCTTTTGTTGCAGCTATCGCTTCCCAGATTTGTTTCCAGATGTGATGATGGTGCGGGAACTGCAGTCTGAATTGGACAGCATCATTCAGGTTGGGGTGCGAAACATTGTACAGCTTGTGCGCAACCAGGAAAGTCAAAGCAAGGGCATCGTTGTGGAAGGCAGTGAGGGTCTAGGTATGCAGGATGGGGAGGATGCTGAGTTTGTTATGAAGACCCGCAAGCAAAGAAGTCGAGAGAGGAAGCCTTTACAGCGAGGCCTAGAGCAAGGCCATAAGGAAGCCAAGGAGGCAAAGGCTGAGGTTAAGGTGAGTAGGTCTTTAGAATTTGTATAATATCTCATTTCAAACCAGACTCTATGGTAGGAAAAGTTCAAGAATGTATGTGGGATTAAAAGGTGTCAAGTTTGAGAACGTATATGCAATTTCAAGTAGGGATGAGACCAAATAAATGCAACATGAAGAATGTATTATACTATATTACAAATCTCTGTGTTGATGTTGTATGAAGTTGAATGTTTTATCAAGTATAACAAATCAAGGCTTAAATTTAAAGATGAAATCTTCAGTAAAGATTTCATGATCTATATCCAGTACTAAAGCTAATAGAAGTAAAGCAGTTTTAAGGCTATGATATTAATCCTCTCCGAAGCTAAAGTCAGCTTTACAAGTCGGGGCTTGTTTGAAACACTCATATATTGGAAAGTTGCTTTTTCTTCCCTTTTGATTTTTAAAAAATTAAAGATGAACTTGCCATTGGTCTGGTTCAGCATTCTGTTCAAGGAACTTTGTGATGGCTTGAATTAAATATATTTGGTTCTCTTTTTGAAAAGCTTTTTATGTTCTTATATTGTGAGATTAATATTTGTTGTTTTTTTTTCTAAATGTAGTATAACAACAGCAAGCTGGCCCAGAAGCTGGTGGAAAGTGGAATGGTCACTAAAGAAGTTTTGGATAAGTTGAGGACGGAATGGGAGGCAGAGCTCAGAGGAAACCTGCAAGATGGAGACTCTGAGGACAGCAGTGGAGACAATGGGGAGAGTAAGACAAGATGATCAGAGTTATGTGAGCGTTGTAGATTTTGTCTTTGATAACAAACTGTCTGAGCTGAAAGATGTCCTGAAGGAGATGATAGATCAGCCCAGATAAACAAGAGAATGACGCTTTTACTCGACATTCATCTTGTGGAAAAATATTCAGGATTGATGTGAATGATCCATCATCATAAATTTGCTGTTTCACCAAAGTAGATGATAGATGCAAAGGTAATTGTTGTCATCTGCAAATTTGGTCAGAGATGTGACAATTATTTTTCAAATCAAAGAGCATAGAGGAGCATACAAATATTTATTTTTATAAGATTCCATAAGTTATTATTGATGCTTACTAGATTCCAAAAGGCACAAAAATAAGAAGTAAAGAAGTCTTCCAGTGAGAAAGTTAGAATTTTTCCATGTTCATTTAAAAAATCTCAATTGACTGCACATTTGTAAAGTGCATACTTGTCAGAGAACACAATATCTTGTGTCACAATATACGATATTATCATTCTGATTTTTTCCCCCTTTCTTTTAAGAAAAAAATTCAATTTTTGTAGTAAATGCTGTAGTAATTTGAAATCATATCAACTATACATTTTTTTTTTACATATCTACAGCTTTACACCTCCAAGCTTATCTCTCATCTATTACTTCAAGAAAAGTCATCAGATTTTATATCATATTTCTAATCATGTTTATCTTCAAGCCTTTTTCTTATCTCTTTTATTAGTTCAGATCAACAAAGGTCTTATAATAGTATAGTCCTGAGGGCAACATAGAGATTATTGAACCTTCTTTAATCTCTTACCTTAAAGTATGAAATATGACTTCTATATTCCAAAAGCAGCTCAATATAGGAACAATTTTAGGGAGGATTACGTACCGCCCAGAAACCTGCAATTTGTATTGGGGCTGGGTAAAACACATGGCTTTGAATGATAAACTTTTGGTTTAAATTAAAATTTCATCTTATTCTTATATATCTATGCATTTTGCATAATTTAGAGATTCTGACATGAGGACACTCACCATTGCATTCATATTTTTTTTAATTGTATTTGAAATACTATTGTTCTACATTGTTGTATTTTTACATTATCTTAGAATTATTTCCTTGCTCTACACCTATCATGCCTATTAACGAAATTGGTCTTCTTCGTTTTCATGATAAACTGTGTTTTTAAAAAAGTAGGCTCTGAAAAATCCATTCAGAGAAATGGCTCAATTTTCTTCTAATTCCAAACAAATGTCGTATAAAGAACATCTTTTTACTCTAGCAACCACGGCTACTCTTTCTGAATATTTAAACTTTCCTGTTTCATGGAAGTGACAAGAATTATATGTGCCTTATAAATATTTTTCAGTTTCTCTATTTCATAGCTAGTCCAAGTAGCTCTATTTTGCACCTTTTTTGAAAATGTAGTGTCTTTGGTCTACCGACTTGCCCAACCTCATTAAATATGAGTTCTTTTAAATTGCCCCCTTCATCCCCAGCCCTCATTTTGTATAGGATAATCTAAGATTAAGCAATGGCTTTAATCTCTCTGACACTAATGTATAGAATACAGAATATCTATTATTCTGTCGGCATCCATGAGGAGAGTCACTTCATTTTTGTGGCTTGCATAGTAGATAAAAGAGTTGTCCTTCTTTACACTGTTACAACTGTAGCATCTAATCTGCCATTGTTTGTTGACAATGAATAAATCTCCTGGGTAGTTCCTTATTCATCTTTCTTTTTCCTTTTTTTCTAACAATATAAAAAGAGGGAATCAATACCTCACATTTTGAAAACGCCTTGCTATGTAGATTATCGTCAAAGTGTAAAAAAGTGTGAAAAGTTCATCTGTATATATATATAATAGATTTTTCTCGGGAGGGTTTGATCATAATTTTGTTTATCTATTGCAATAAACTTTATTCCTATTGTGAGAGATTTCGAGATATAGAAATAAAATATACAGACCTTCTGAAGGCCTCTTCTCATGATTAGGTGTTGTGTTATAGCCATACCTGCCATAATTATTGTATTGTTTGGCAGATCTTTGCAAGTTGTTAAGAAAACAGCAAATATCATGGAATGTTTAATCACTGTAATAAAAGAAAACTATCGACAGTCTTAAAACTTGTTTTGATTTTGTTTGAAAATGGCTTGACCTCAAGGTCATGGGCTGTGAAAAAATATAAATATTTTACAGAGTTTAAGATATGTTTGGTGTAAAGTATAATATTTTTCTTTAAAAGGAAAGAAAATTTATTACTGTAATTAACTACAAAAGTTACAGCTTAACCGTAACTTTATTGCTTGGCGTATCTTCAATTTTAAGTTATTTTACCGTATTGTAGAAAATGACTCAATCAACTCATTGTATGAAGAAGAAGCCAGTAGCTAAGTTCATACTAAAGGGAGATGTTCAAACTGAAGCAAGGAAGGAAATTATCCAGGACAAAAAGATATGAAGGTGGCTGTGCAAGGACTGCAGAATAATATCAAAAGACTATTTTGTGGCTCCTATGAGAGTCCGGTGAGCTGAGCCAAGGTTCTCCAATTCATGGACGGATTCTCTTGACTATAAAACTGTTTTGCTGAGCACAATGTCTCCAACCTGTGTGATTGCCATTATGCCTCCCGTAACACTTAACACACACACGCGCGCACACAGAGAAATGTGACTTCTAGTACTATTTCTAATTTTCTATTCTCATGAAATTTTCACAATCTGCCATCCATTTATTATCATTTGGATTTTCAAGTTTCGCGAAATACATACGTGAAAAAAAAGTTTACTGAAAATATTTATCGTCTTCTTTACAGTTCTGCAAGCTGTCTCCCTCGGTTCATTATTTTCGTCATGATTTTTATGTATCACGTCATGAAAAAAAACACCAAAGAAAAACGAAGAAAACAAAACTTTCGTTAATGTGGAATTATTATATCTTTATTCAATGGTTTGATTGTCTACCGATTTCTTCTTTCTGTCATATCTGCATATTTTCTCTTACTGCTTCTATTATATGTTATTGTTGTGATTTGTTTTTCGTTTTGTTAAATAAAATCTCATATTTATTGGAATATTTTGAATGAAAGGACTAACAGACACGACTGTCGACAATGACAAAAAAAAAAAAAAAAAAAAAAAGAAGATATAAGAATATTAACAGTGCCCAGGGCTGGTCAGAATAACTAGCTTCAGTATTAGCCCATGACCAGGGTGTATTTAGTGATCTCACTTCCAAAGAGAGCCTCTACCAAAGGCCTTGGTAGGCGTCTTACCAAATTGTCATAGCTTGTCATTTTCCCTGTCCTACGCGTAACAATTACATGTACATCAAGCTCAAAATTCGGGAGACAATCTAAAGACCCTATAAATACCCCTGTAAAGAATATAAAGCTAGCTTTAATAAAAAAAAACAACCTATGCTATAAGTGATATAATTAAAGAGATATTCATGTATTTGAATTTTATTTATGTAATCTTAATTCATAATAATCAGACAATAAAAATAACTTTGGCTCCAAAATGATCATGCACTCGTACTTAAGTTGCGCTTCGTGAAATCACCAAGTAAAAAGCTCCTACTAAGTAACAATAACATTTTCAATACTATTACTAGTTTAACGAAATTAACTCCTTAACGCGAAAAAAACAACGCAGTGGACATTTCATATACATGTACAAGATTTCATATGAAGGTATTTTAACAATAGGATCTCGAATATTCTCATGACAATTTTCGAGGAAGAACAAGAAGAACAATAGAAATTGTTATTGTTGTTGTTGTTGTTTTTGTTCTTGTTCTTGTTCTTGTTCTTTTTCTTCTTCTTCTTCTTCTTCTTCTTCTTCTTCTTCTTCTTCTTCTTCTTCTTCTTCTTCTTCTTCTTCTTCTTCTTCTTCTTCTTCTTCTTCTTCTTCTTCTTCTTCTTCTTCTTCTTCTTCTTCTTCTTCTCCTACTCTTTCCTTTTCTGGCAAATCATGCAAGCCCTCCTTTAATTTAGAAACCAATATGTTTTATTAAAAGATTTGATTAGCTAATATTATACTCAATGTTACAAATAAATATGTATTGTCAAAGGATACTGGTTACAACATGTATATTTGTATATAGGACAAGTCTTGTAAAGCGGTTTGAATGAAATTTGGATAGTCTTGACAACATGTGAACGCTCCATTATTTTGTTCGTTTAAATTTTTTTTTGTTGACAAGCTATATCACACGGTTTATAGTATTACCAGTAATGCAATTATAGAGGTGTTCTTTAATTTTTTTTCGTCTTTCTCATTTTCTATAGATCTCTTTGTCTTTTTCTTCCCTTTCTCTCACACATTGGTCCTTGCTATATCTATGTGCACCCCTCCCCCGCCCCCCGCCACACACACTCTCTCTTTCTCATCTTTCTCTTACTTTATTTCTTCTCCTCCTTCGAGACTAAAAAAAAAGCCCAGCAGCAACGGCAACGACAGCACATACACATTTGTCAATCTACACAATGGACCTCAAGCTTCGACCTCCTAAGAGGATCTACTATGAACACCGAGTTGCCTGATAGTGAAGCTGAGAGATAAGATGCGCTTCTGCTAGTCTTAACACGAAATCAATGATACAAAGCTCAATTAGAGGCAAGCCCACAACGATGACATTTACACAAAATGCAGAGAATTTTTAAAAATCCAAATCACTCGTCTATGGTTCGCTTACACGAATGCACCTAGAGACATGTAGAATAAACAATAATTATGTGAATTCCATCCACTTACCGCTTGCAGCTGTATTATATTCGTCGATAATTGTGTTATATCCGAAAAAAACCGCCTTGCTCTAGATTGGAAAATGTCACTTTACAAAGCTGTCCGTTTCAAGGATTTTATCCCTCAGTCACGCTTATGTTTCGGGCTATTTTTACACACGTTACATCACACAATGAGTGGATGCTTTGTTTTCATCGTGGTCTGCAAAACTCACCACATCCTGTCCCGAGTGAAGAAACTGAGTTGAAATGTGATTAAATTAAAGAATATCACTCCATTTGTTTTCGTTTTTATTTCCATCTTCTGCTTCCTGAAAACAATAATGGTGAAATTCAATACTTTCGACAATATTATTGTAACACCCTACTCTCGATAACTCTCAAGAAGAATTATAATATCCGATACTCTTATCAAATGTGTTCACACAGATACTCATTAAAAACCGCTATCACTTTTAGGCCAAGGTACTGTGACGCCCTGAAATATAATATTGCTCTGATAGCTTGTAGGCTACAGCCTCAAGTCAACAGAGTAAAAATGAAGAATCTAGAAATCTTCTTTTTTTACTCTCGACACTAAGTTGCTTATTCTTGATAATTGACAAACTCTATCTTGTCAACACCGGTATCATCACTAATACTATACTCTCAGCTATGGCGATGATATCGATACTTTGTATCAAAGCTGACGAGACACGATACCGTCGAAAATCCGATTCGACATAAGATGCCAAAGTTGTTCAAAATTCGACAAAAATTGACATAAATTCATGCTAAAACCAAGTCTGCCTTCACTACAACACATTATCTTGTCTCTTCTATTAACCATCGATGCATCACGGGTCAAAGTTCGCTGACCTGTTCTAGTCGATAAATGTAGGTGACATGATAAAGATAACTTGAGCTCTGGATCCACCTGGATACTTCCGAAAATCTACAAGAAGATCTCTATGGCATATGGGACGCCAATATATCGTGAAGATATAGAACATTTTTTGTTCAGTAAAAATGAAATTTAAGTATTAATTATTCCATAATTTTAACAACTTCAATTTCCATTGTAAAAATTCACACCCGACACATTCCTAACTGATAGTTATAAATATTACTATAGCAACTGTAAACCTTTGGTCTCGGTTAATAATCAAGATAGGAAAGAATCTATACCTGAAAATTTTTTGTTAAATTAAAGCGGCTTAATAGGAGGGGAAAAACTGTATTGCTTTTGAAAAGGAAAGCATCTGCAATAGTTTTATTGTTAACCTTTGATGAAGGCAGCGGATTTTTACTCATTCTAATACTTTAAATCTATTGCTCCGTTTTTCTTCGAGAATTTTTTATATTAGTAGTTTGCAAAAATATCCGGAATATTTTTACATTCCCCAAGTTTGCCAAGCATTTTATTGCAATGCATCGGCTCTTCGACAGATAGATCTTGGGCATCTTACCCCATCACCAGATGGTATGATAGAAGATCGAAAACGGCAATACCCAATTCTCTACCGACTGAGCTTTTGACGCTCGCGCTCTCTCATTTTAGCATAAAAACTACATACCATAGCTCAAAATCAAATTTAGGTAAGGTTTGAAAAAAAGATTTCAATTAAATAGTTTGCAGACTCTCTAATCTTATTTTATCCTCAACATAATTTATTACCAGCCTCGTAACCTCACCTGTCTCAGAATACTTTCACTACTCTCCTCTCTCACCTATCCCGATGATATTATTAGCATTCCCCGTTCTTACCATCTCATCCTCTCGTTGATATCTTTCACTCTTAGACATCTTAAATCTTCACCATATCTCCCTCACTTACCCCGGTCTCATGATTTCACCATATCTCCCTCACTTACCCCGGTCTCATGATTTCACCATATCTCCCTCACTTACACCGGTCTCATGATTTCACCATATCTCCCTCACTTACACCGGTCTCATGATTTCACCATATCTCCCTCACTTACACCGGTCTCATGATTTCACTATATCTCCCTCACTTACCCCGGTCTCATGATTTCACCATATCTCCCTCACTTACCCCGGTCTCATGATTTCACCATATCTCCCTCACTTACCCCGGTCTCATGATTTCACCATATCTCCCTCACTTACCCCGGTCTCATGATTTCACCATATCTCCCTCACTTACCCCGGTCTCATGATTTCACCATATCTCCCTCACTTACCCCGGTCTCATGATTTCACCATATCTCCCTCACTTACCCCGGTCTCATGATTTCACCATATCTCCCTCACTTACCCCGGTCTCATGATTTCACCATATCTTCCTCACTTACCCCGGTCTCATGATTTCACCATATCTCCCTCACTTACACCGGTCTCATGATTTCACCATATCTCCCTCACTTACACCGGTCTCATATTCTCACCTTATCTTCCTCACTTACCCCGGTCTCATGATTTCACCATATCTCCCTCACTTACCCCGGTCTCATGATTTCACCATATCTCCCTCACTTACCCCGGTCTCATGATTTCACCATATCTCCCTCACTTACCCCGGTCTCATGATTTCACCATATCTCCCTCACTTACCCCGGTCTCATGATTTCACCATATCTCCCTCACTTACCCCGGTCTCATGATTTCACCATATCTCCCTCACTTACCCCAGTCTCATATTCTCACCTTATCTTCCTCACCTACCCCAGTCTCATGTTCTCATCTTATCTTCCTCACTTATTCCAGTCTCATGTTCTCATCTTATCTTCCTCACTTATTCCAGTCTCATGTTCTTATCTTATCTTCCTCACTTATCCCAGTATCATGTCACATACTCCAGTCTCATATTCTCATCTTATCTTCCTCACTTACCCCAGTCTCATGTTCTCATCTTATCTTCCTCACTTACCCCAGATATACACGGACATTTCTTATCAGGTTCAACACGACAATCAAAAGACGTATAACTTTGAAATGTGTTAAATATCAGACAGGATATACACACACACACACATATATATATATATATATATATATATATATATATATATATATATATATATATATATATATATATATATATATATATATATATCAATTAATGAATCGTTAGCTTAATAGTTTGCGTGTTACGAAAATACACAACGTAACTGAGACAGACTTATGAATATTACCTGTTTAAAAAAAAAAAAAACCCACAAGATTACAAATTATTTTACGTCCACGTTATCCACTCTTAGTCTTCAACGGAAATAAAACTGTTATTTCACCCATTAAAATGAAAATCCTCTTCCTCTATGATTTCGAATTTTGTCAATGTGTTGAGCAGTCATTATTGTTTGTTTGATAAAGTAAAAACAGAAAATGTTGTTCTGGATTAACCTGTCAGAGGACTTTAACTTTCTTACACCATACTATTCAGGTTAACCCTAGTGGACAAGGCATTCTGGGACGGGTCAGGCACAGGATGTGTCACCGACCTTTCTAGTCGTCTTCCTCCTCCCGAGGACGCCGGTCAATCCATCAGTGCTGCCCATTGTCCGGCCGAGAAGAGGCTTTTGACAATGCATTCAGTCCTGAGACCTTTTGTGAGCAGGACAGGCTAAGCAAACCTGGGGATTGGCGGCCGAACAATCCCCGACCCTCATCTCACTGCTCTCTGCCTAAATCTAGCGGGCGAGAGAGAGAGAGAGAGAGAGAGAGAGAGAGAGAGAGAGAGAGAGAGAGAGAGAGAGAGAGAGAGAGAGAGAGAGAGAGAGAGAGAGAGAGAGAGAGAGAGAGAGAGAGAGAGAGAGAGAGAGAGAGAGAGAGAGAGAGAGAGAGAGAGCAAGCAGCCTGGGACTGGAAGATAAGAGGCTATGGAAAGCAGGATGAAACAGTCAAATACCCTGTGCGCTGTCTACCTGTCTGTCTGTCTGTCTGTCTGTCTGTCTGTCTGTCTGTCTGTCTCTCTTTCGCTTTCTCTAAATTTCTCTCACTCTCAGTCTGTCTCTACCTTTCTTTAGCTTTCACCCTCTCCTACTCTCTCTTTCTCTCTGTGTACTTTTCTCAGTTGATCTGCCTCTTTGTCAATTTGTTGCTTTTTCTCTCTTTAAGGCTGTTATTCGCTCTTCTACTCGCCTTATGTTTCTTTTTTCCCTTTATTTTCTTTTTCTTTTTTTTTTTACCCGCCGAGCTTCATCTGCACCTCTTCTCCCCTACCCTCTACAAATCCATTGACATTGAGTATTGCCTTTGCGTTTTCCTCAACGCGCAATTTTTTTCATGGAACCAAATATCAAACACTTCTTTTTCTCAACATAATCTTCCGCAGATCACGCAGTTGCTTCCAAAACATACATACCAACACAAATGCAAAAAAGGAAACGAAAAATGGTGCGAACGAAGAGTTGATAATTATTGAAGTTATGAAATTGCCAGGTACTAGGTAAGTTTTGAGTTTATCCTGACGATTATCAGTGACAAACATCCCCGGCCTTTTTAAAACTTTATTTTAGATCTGGTTTCTCTCACTCATTAGTAGAATCTCTAAGTACATATACTCTGGTAGAATTTACCTAGATGTAGATCTAGTTTAGAGCAAGTTTCTCGGACAGATCGTTGCGGTAACGGTGCAAGGAAGCGAGCAGGCAGAACCTAACTTGCTGTGCAGACAGGGGAGCGAGAGGCTATCGCCGAGGCACAACAGGCAGGAAGCTGCGTAAGTTTAGCGCTCACCCCGCTCACTTCAGCTTTCCCTGCTGTGCGTTTTTGATAGAAGTTTAGTGATTCCTGTCCGCGGATAATGTGACGCTTCAGCTACTGTGATTGTTCTGAAGTACTTCTAGGGATTCGAAGGTAGATCTATAGATTTACTCGGATGCTACTCTACTGTGAACTTTTCCTTGAGAGGAATTTACATGGTTATTTTTCGTATAAAAGCAATATACTGCTATTCATGTAAAGTTTATCTGTGTTTTCAAGGCGTGTTTATATTACTGGCGTGTTATAAAGTAGTGATTCACCTTTAAAGCAAACTACGCAGATCAGATATTTATTCTATAATTTTTCTACCAATTTAAGCGGCGACAAAAACAATAGCAACTACATGAACAAAAGCACACAGGGTTGAATATGAATTAATTGAAGGTATAGTTCTGCACTGTTTGTGTATTGAAAACTGAAAAAGAAAAAGAAAAAAAATAGCAACAACTGCAACAACAACAACAACAACAACAACAACAACAACAACAACAACAACAACAACAACAACAACAACAACAAAACCAACTTCCGGTGTAAGCCAACAAGGTTATCTTAAAAAAAAAGCAACCTCCCAAAAACTGCTCCTCTCTAGTCCTAACTTACTGGTTCTGTTTACCCAGGCCTGCGATGTTAAATACAAGAATGTAAAAATGAAATTAAATGACTAAAAATCTAGATGGATACTGCATTAATCAATATTTAGACTGTAATAGTACCGGTAATTGAGGAAGTAAAACTTTTATCTTTTTTTTGTTTGTTTCAGATTCTGGGCTAAATCAATATCAAAGAATTGGATTGTTAACATAATTATTGTGTTATGATAAGAGTGAGAACATTTAGCTGTTTATACAAACAGTATCGGTTTTTTAAAGCCTAAATCAGTTCCCATGTCAGTAAAGTTGGAACTAAATAAGACATAGTCTTATAGGGACATTTTTTTACCAAAAAAAAAAGTGGATCAAGATCCAGTCCTGATTATTATCTAAATTATGGAACTGCTTTGCGAACAGAGATACCATTTTATGTGCTCAGGTATCTGGTAGCAGGAATCAACATGTGCTTGGAAAGGGGAACATACCCTTGTCCGCATTTCTTTTCCTTTTCTTAAGTCCTAGTGCTATGAAAAAAGGTAAAAAAAAAAAATGAACAAATTGCCCGATGCCATACAGCATGATGTAGCCAAAAAATAAAAAAAACCTTCCAATTTCCATGTACATTTGAAGATAATTGGCAGTGTGTATTGTTTTGTGTCAGCCTAACCTTCCGAGAAGAATGAAGTCGTGTACTGTTGGCCTACAAACCGCTAGATTCCACAATGCCTATGCTATTCTTTATCCTGGAAATTTAACATCATTGTATTGCGAAAACCTGTCAATGGCACACACGGCACCAGGCCTCACGCATCTCATTCAGTTAGATCAACTCAGTACAATAGACGGAAGGCTGCCACAGTGTCCTTGAATACTAAGATGTTTTTATAGATAGGCTGCGATAAAATTCAATCTATTTGTTCAAATTGTTTTAAAAATTTTGATAGTTTCGAATGTTATAAGAAAAAAAAAATCAGCTTTAAAAGATTGACTTTTATCCAAGTTACCTGCAAGAACAAGGCGTGCGCATAATTATGAAATCCAATCTGCACCTGCAACATGTGTGTGTGTGTTTGTGTGTGTTTGTGTGTGTGGAGTAAGCAGGCTGCGAACACATCTCGAATACACAAGTCAGCAACAAGCCGGCTGAAGGTCATAGGCTTTCATTAAGATCGCACCAAGATGGCGATAGAGGGATGAGAAAATAATAGTGTAGTAATTGAAAGAAAGATGTGAGAGGGTGCTACGATTTAATCACGATCAATGTAAGGCAGGGATTGTGCGAAGCAAAGCGTATGATCATAGAAACCTTGAAGATGAACAAATCAGAAGAGGGACGAATGGAGTCAATGCGACTATTGAACGGTTTGGTAAAAAAATCGATTGGCTAGCTTTGGAATAAAAAAAAATGCATTATAAATATCTGTAGAGAACAAAAAACAAAAAAAAACAAAACAACAAACAAACCCAAACCAAACCAAACCAAAAAAAAAAAAAACCCAAAAAAAAAAAAAAACCAAAACCCAAAAAAAAAAACACAAGCGAGAACCAACGAAAATATGAGCTATGGTTTAGAGCAATTTGCCTTGATAACTGTAATGATACGCAACTGCGGTAGTCTAGTGGATTGTCATCAATAGGTGGAGAGGGAGCGGTTTACTTCAAATCTCTCTCTCTCTCTCTCTCTCTCTCTCTCTCTCTCTCTCTCTCTCTCTCTCTCTCTCTCTCCCGTCCTTTTCATCCTCCACCTCCGTTTTCTTCTTATTCGACTTCTTTTCCGATCTGTAAGTATAAAAGGTCTCTAACCGGAGCAGTGAGGTGGAAAAGGATCTACTGCACTGCAGCAGGGACTAGAGCAAGGGATACGCGTGCCTGTGAGTACCACACCAGAGGGCGGGAATCCTGGGGTGTGCCGACTGTACCTTCTTTACCTTTAACATTAGCACTTGGGTAAACTTCCTCCGTATAAGATTCCTTAAACGGGAAACTAAACACGGCAGAGAACTCTTACCCGTACCGTTCTATTTATCGAGCACTCGATTGCCAGATCAAAACATGCTATCTGTGGCAGGGTTTAGGGCTCAGTTTGGGTCTCATTTTGCCAGCCATACCCGTAAAAATAACCTGATATTCCTCTGTATGTCTTCTTCTCACACACTTTTTGTCCCTTTGTTTTTTTTTGTTTTTTGTCTTCAACCTGCCTCTTTTTTTTTTTTAACCTTGTCTGTCTTTGACTTTTCAACTCCCCTTCCCCTTCTCTCTCTCTCTCTCTCTCTCTCTCTCTCTCTCTCTCTCTCTCTCTCTCTCTCTCTCTCTCTCTCTTTCGCCTGCTCTTTGACCCCCCCGTCCCCTCTCCATTGTCGATTTGTAAATCTTCAGTCCACTACGTCTTCTTTCTTCTGACACTCCTCCCTCTTCCCAACTTTCTCTGTCTATCTCCCTCTTCCTGTCTGTATCCGTCTCCTCCTCCCTCTGTCTCGCCCTCCCCCCCTTTTTTTTTCTCTTTCACTCCCTTTTCATGCTTTGGGTGATAAAACCATTTCGTTCAACCTCTCTTCAAGAGCTTTAATTCAGAGATCATCCGAAAGAGCGGAGAAGTGGATTGAACACATGTGGGTTTGACCTTTGCCCTCTCCTATGTGTACCAACCCTCTGAGAAAACATGAGTTTTTATTTTTTTCCGTGGTATATGCACATAGTCTAAGACGGTGAGAATAAAACTGTTAGGATATCGGTATCCGTAAACAAAGATGAGGAAAACTTTACATTTCAGAAATTAGAAACTGTAGGTGCCGCAAAAGGTTGAGAGCCAATCCAATTTGCAAATCAGTTTAGGATTCTCTGGCTTTCAAGTTCTTTCATTAACCATCTCTAAAGTCTCCAGAATGCCTTGCAAGTGCTCTGTAAGTCTTTTTGATACCGAAAACCCCGTTGTTCTCCATATACAAGTAATCTCACAGCACCTTGAGCAACTGAGAAGTCTTATTGAGGGTAACAGGTAAGATGTCTTTAGAAGGAGTCCGGCGCAGAAGGGACTAGGGAGGGCCTCTCCATCTAACATACCTCAGGGATATTGGGGGGACTTTATAATTATGTAGCTGAAAGTGCGCCGATTAGATGAGGAAAAAAAGTAGGTGGTGTGTGTATAAGGATTTTTTTTCCTTTTTTTTTATGGGTGGGGGGAGGAGGAGGAGGAGGGTTGCAGGAAGAATGCACGCGAGTAAATCAAAAGTCGCAAAATGGTGACCTAAAATTCGATAGACAGAAATGAAAAGAAAGTAGTGCCGTGTTTTGAGCTGAAGAACGATTGGACAGGAGGAAGCTGAAAGATAGGTCACGAGCTGGCAAAATCATCCCAGATGCTTCCACTTCAACATGAGATGCTTTAATAGTTTGAAGCTGCCAGCGATCAGTGCTCAATGCACAGGGTCCGGCTTATCTTTCGATCCTAAGTGACAGTCATGGTATTATCGCTCCACAATATTGATACTCCAAAATACCTGCGTGCTGCCCAGCCGATCAAACTTTGTTTCATTCCGTATGAAGTCCGTTTCACGTGAGCAAATTCTATTGTGCTCCGAAGTTTTCAAGAAGAATCAAAAGAGACTTTGAGAGTGGAGAAAAAGATCTAGAGAGAGAAAGAAGGAAAGTAAGAGAGAGAAACAATTAAAAAAAATTGAGATAGAGATAGATATGTAGATAGTTAGATAAATAGAAAGATACGTATATATATATATATATATATATATATATATATATATATATATATATATATATATATATATATATATATAAAGAGAGAGAGAGAGAGTGCACTTAAATTTCTATTTTCCACATTACCAATTTCTTTAAGTTTATTGTCTTTCTGAAACAAAAAAAAATCTGTCGAGGGTTAAAAAAAAATTACGATGTTTTTCAACTTTCCAAAAAAAAAAAAAAAAAAAAAAAAAATAGCATAAATATTAAAAAAAAATTAAACCAAAAAACCCAAATATAAGCAGCACATATTGATAAAAACTACGAAAGAAGGAAGGTAGAAAAATCTTGAATATATCTTGTAATCGAACAAAGTCTGATGTAAAACGATACATTTCTATTTGTATCATTTTATCAAATTATTGTCACGTCGAGTGGCCCTGATAGGCAATCATTTTTCTTTCCTCAAAGGAGTCTGTAGATCTAGGAATCAATAAGAGGATTTTAGGGAACGTAAACCATGAGTCATAGCAAGGATACGAGGTAAATCTATATGTAAACTAAATTTCTTATCTTTTCCGAGAATTGTGTGTTAAGATTAAAGGCGTAAATGGAGAACATGCGATGCATGCATTTTTTTAATAGACAGATTAGCAAAGGATAGAAAGATAGACAGAGAGAGACAGAGACAAGGACATAGAGAGAGAGAGAACGAGAGAGAGAGAGAGAGAGAGAGAGAGAGAGAGAGAGAGAGAGAGAGAGAAAGGAGAAAGAGAACGACAGGGAGAGAGTCAGGGATGCAGAGAGAGATAGAGTCAGAGAGGTTCATAGAAAGAGAGATAAAGCGAGAGCGAGAGAGGGTTACAGAGAGAGAGAGAGAGAGAGAGAGAGAGAGAGAGAGAGAGAGAGAGAGAGAGAGAGAGAGAGAGAGAGAGAGAGAGAGAGAGGCAGACAGACAGACAGAGAAACAGAGATAGAGAAATAACGACAGAGAAAAGCATATAATTTAATTTTTTTAATCTCATTAATAGTGTTAGATCTCTTCAACATTAATGTTTTATCTAAACCTAGGTGTGAAACAATGCTGTACCAGAGTTTGAGAATTCACACTTCTATAAATGCGGTGTTACAAAGAGTTATGCTACCAAGGTAAAAGCCTTCAACGTTTGTCTGTAATCAGAGGCACTTAAAGGACACTATTATTATTTTTTTCTTGAAGATTATCCTCATTCTCTTTTGTATGGTTTATAATTACGCTTTTTTTTTTTTTTACCTTAACATGCGCACTCTGAGCATGTGGAGTTATGCCATTACTTTTGAAAATGCAAACGCCTTTAATTAAAAAAAAACCAAAACACAAAAAACCCAATGATGCCTAATGGAGAACTCAGCATAACTCTTGTGGACATCGCATTATTTTGCTATTGACAACAGAATGAAGATAAAGGGTTACTTCAAGAGTTTTCCAGCTTTACCTATGGCCTTAAATCTACTTACATTGTTATATTTAAAAAACCTAAATTTTTCGGTTACCACGCTCTCAGTAACTAAGCTACAAAATCTTGAAACTTCATTTCGATTTTGATTGCTTCGCTTACTTCATTGACATGCATTTATATTTTTAAATTCATGCGCTGCTTTGTTCTGTAAAAAGACGACATGGCATTGGTTTGGTAATGAGCCTAACTGATTTGAAAATAATAAAAAATCTTAAATCTCATGTCAAGGGAGAATTGAATTTTATTAAGGTTTTGTGCACAAGAAGCAACACATTACTTGCAATAATTGCTTTCCACAAAGAGTTGCATCTTCTACCGCATATTTCTTGTTTACAAGAGGACACTTGGTGCTCTTCTGCTTCCGGTTTGTTACACAGTTCCGCATGGTGCTAGCGGTTTCCCCTTGAGCTGTGCCAACACACCCTGCAGTAGCACCTGCTGTGAGGATGGAAGAAAGATATTTATCACATAGTAACTGTTCTAAACAAGTGATTTCCGAAATGCTGACACCAGATTGACTCCCTTCCCAATCTCTCATGGCATTTTAGTTGGATACAATTTTTTTTCAAATATTTTTTAGAGCGCATATTTACCTAAACCTATGGTTATATATTATACATTGATCATGAAACTGTATTTCACTTCAGTTCAAAAAATGGATTGCGTTTCACCAATTATCTAAGCTTAAGGCTCTTCAACCGTTTGCTAAGTGAGCCGAGAGAATTGTTTCCAAAACATGGAACTACACAACCTTAGAAAGTGGCAAGCTTGGTGCAAGATAAAGGAAAAAGTTTCGTTCTGTTCAGAGATTTTTAAGACGTTGATGTAGACCTACTTTAAGAATGTTTTCTTTGAACGACGAAATAAATTGGTTATTATAAAACAATCAATAGAGAGAACTTTCTTAGTGATGTTACATATTATCTGCTTGGAGCAGTCTAGAATCTGCTTGCTAGTAAAGAGTGAGAGCTCTTCTAGAAGTGGCACCACCATCACCAGGTAGGTCTAAGGGAGGTGAACCAGAACAGCTGCAGCTAGTCACGGCAGACTAATTCGTCGCACGAGAAGCTAATATGGTTAAAGTGTGTTACGGGAGATTGAAAAATGAGGTTAGCGGTGAGAGTACGGCCATTACAGTTATCACATTTTTACTTTGTTTAATTCAAACGTGTTTAGGAATCTTTGAAAGGGAAAAAAAACTGGCTGTGAATATATCAAAAGACACGAGATCGGAAACCTACTGAAGCGAAGGAAAGTTGGTTCCCGCCATACATTTGCTGTGAAATTTGCTGGTCAACCATAGATTTCCTGTTATAATTATACTGTTTTTTGTTTCATCTTTTAAAATCTTTTCCTCCTTAAGCTATTCTTTAACTGACGCACAAGAAGAGACACATGCACAAACCTGCGTTTCAACTTTGCTTCTATGAATCATTCTAGTTAAAAATGAAGAGTTATGGGTTGATCCGACAAGCCCTGTGACCAATCATTAGTTTTATAACGTAGATAGATCTAGTTAAAATGACTTGAGCAACACTCTTGGCACTTAAACAGTGGTTGGACCATACGAGTAGGATTATTTCTTGTACTCCATCAACCTCTGTAATGATATGATGAACAGCTGCGGAGAGTAGGTTCTTAAAGCATTTATTATATTCAGCTTAGTAGATAGCCAAGATCAACTTGGATCAGAGAAAAATCTTTACGACCCTCTTTAAAAGATTTTGCCATGGCGCGTTGGGGACTGCGACCCACTGAGACCACCCCGATGCTCTCTGATAGCCCAAGACTGGTCACAACAGGCGGTGGGGAGACGCCAGGAGCAGCCAATCACGAGGGAACAGGAAATGGAGTCAATTGTGGTGTTACAACAACCATTACGGCGTCCTCACCCTCAGCTGACAGCAACAACCATCTTCAGCACAGCGACAACAACAACTGTCGGAAGCATCGAGGAGTCCAGAGGCTCCTCAGCTGGAATCAGTTCAGCAGTCAGGAGATGGAGGCGCTGTACCAACGTTACGTGTACCGCATCCAACTGTCAGCGCTAGCCTGCTTGCTGCTCCTCCTCACCATACTCTGTCTCAGGTCGGTTATACTACAGTAACGTGACTTGAAACTCTTTTTATTATAAATGTTCATGATAATATAATACTTGAATACGTTTCATAGCCCTCAAACATAGTAATTCCTAGTCAAATAGATAAATAGGTCTTAATAGATTGATAGATAGATGGATATCGTAGATAAAGAGAAAGAGAGAGAGAGAGAGAGAGAGAGAGAGAGAGAGAGAGAGAGAGAGAGAGAGAGAGAGAGAGAGAGAGAGAGAGAGAGAGAGAGAGAGAGAGAGAGAGAGAGAGAGAGAGAGAGAGAGAGAGAGAGAGAGAGAGAGAGAGAGAGAGAGAGAGAGAGAGAGAGAGAGAGAGACGAAATTAGAGATGGACAAAAAAAAAAGGTAGAGAGTAATGCAGGCAGAGCGTAACAGAGACAAAAGAGGGAAAATGCAGAAAAGGAAATGGTAACGACATAGAAGATGAATAACGATCAACAGAGGAATATGCTTTATACAGTTTAAAAGAGGAATGATACCATTTATGATGTAAAATACAGCCAATAATAATTTCTTTCATTTCATCCCATTTTCAGTCTTGCGATTCTGACAACCGTTTTTGTTGAGGGTGGCTACACTTTCCAGAGTCTCTATCTCTATCTGCAAGGAGTGATATTCATCGCTTTCTTTGTTTGTCTCAAAGCCGGACTCATGAGGGAGCAACATTTCACCACAGTCAACTACTCAGTACTCACCTTTATCTGTGTCTTGGCTGTATTTAGTGCTCCTTTCCCACAACTGCTTGCTAACCATCTAGCCTGGGGTAAGAGGGAATTAGTGAATGTCAACAATGAAAATCCTGAAGGCAAAAACGTGAGATTCATGGGAAGTGGAACTACCTGGAGTACTGACGTCATAACCGGAAATAACGTAACAGGAAGCTACTCCGCTCTAACCGGAAGTGTGAATGGTGTGAATGGATATCAGATACATGATGGCGATGGTTCAGAGTCCCTCCAAAATCAAATGAGTTCGACTCGTGTCAGTAACGCTGCTGATGGGGCATGGGTTATCGCCTTTGTTGTGTTTAATGTGTATGCCCTAATGCCATTCCGCACCCTGGCCAAGTGTCTAGTGGGCGGATTTCTGTCAGGGCTACACCTCGTCGTGGCATCTCAGACCTGCAGCGACATCCCAGGACGCCCATATGGATTTCTATGGCGACAGGTGAGTTCTCACAATTTGTTGAATTATTTTTACTTGTTGTGTTTGTTCTGTGTATCTGCTTCAAAGCAGTTATTGAGTACTAACTGTCACAGATTGATTGGGTGCAATAGTTTTGTGAGGTGTTGTGAAAGAATAACGGGAGCAAGTAACAGCAGCATTAGCAGTAGTTTTAATAGAAGTAATGGTAGTAGTAAAAGTAGCAGTAGTTGTAGTAGTAGCAGCAGCAGCAGCAGCAGCAGTAGTAGTAGTAGTAGTAGTAGTAGTAGTAGTAGTAGTAGTAGTAGTAGTAGTAGTAGTAGTAGTAGTAGTAGTAGTAGTAGTAGTAGTAGTAGTAGTTGTCGTAGTGGTAAGTAATTATTGTAGAAGAATATTTATGAATCATCAAAAGTAAGTGAAGAAACATGTTTAAATAAAGCAATGTATGTTTGGTATTAGTTAAGTTTCAAAAGAGAGAGAGAGAATGAATGAGAGAGAGAGACAGAGAGAGAGAGAGAGAGATACATATAGACAGAGAGGGATAAAGAGAAAGAGAGAAAGAGAGAGAGAAAGAGATAGATAGATAAATAGATAGATAGATAGATAGATAGAGAGAGATAGACAGAGAGAGACAAGGGAGGGAAAGGGAGAGAGAAAGAGAGAGACAGCGAGAGAGAGAAAGAGAGAGAGAGAGAGAGAGAGAGAGAGAGAGAGAGAGAGAGAGAGAGAGGGAGAGGGAGGGAGAAAAGGGGGGATGGACAGAGGGATTTCTAGCATTTTTAGCCATAAGAATTATACTAGAACTCAATTTCCTTCCATTGCCAGACAAAATGACTGCCAGAAAGTTAAAATACATGGGATCTAGGAGTTCATTAGTGTCCAGCGTGCTCGGCTGATACCCAGACTTAAATTGACCAGGTCTTACACTGCCTTGATACCTCTAGACTGGAGTCAGTTTCCAGGCAGTTCAGACAGTCTTTACTAGTTGGAATGGTCAGATTCGTTATTTGCAGTAAACCTGTCATCGAAATGTCAACGTCTTACCTAATCTATGTCAGATCAATTTGCTAAGATGGATTGAATAACCATTATTATAGACATGTTGAGATGGGTTGCATTACTGTCAATTATTTTCTTATGCGGATATTAGATTTGGTCACTTCATGAATCTCGCATCTGAATGACGAGAAGGTGTATCCGGTGTTACAAAGCATCATATCTAGATCTGTTCCTCCAAACCAAATTTGTTGCCTTGTTGTCCAGCGCCTCGAAAACTAAAATGAGGAATAAGTAATGAAGCAAGTTGGAGAGCTTTAAAAAGGAAATAAGATAGAGTAGAGTAAGACGAGAAAGAAAAAGAAGAAGAAGAAGAAGAAGAAGAAGAAGAAGAAGAAGTCAGAAAGAGCACGAGGGGTGATATAAATTTACATTAAAATCGGCTAACCTCCCTTGAAACCTGTCGTAAAGGTTCTTGAATCTAGGCTTCACAAGGCTTAATGGACTCCACTGGATTAGTTACTGTAGTTCCGTTAGAGATTGTATCGGGTGAATGCCTCATCGCACCGTGTGTAGCTATGGACAGCCTCGAGTAGAATTACTCTCTAGGTGATCCTCCCTCCCTTCCTCTTCTTATCACACAACAGTAAGGCAGCACTTAAATAATGACAAAGAGCAAATCTTTTCTCTCTCTCTCTCTCTCTCTCTCTCTCCTCTCTCTCTCTCTCTCTCTCTCTCTCTCTACAACACAGCCGTTAATATATAATTATACACATTCCCACACTTATTTCTTTCACTGTGGATCACAATATATTGTTTCTATAGCTCTGTGTCACTTTCTGCCCTTCCTTCACCACCTCTTCTTTTCCCTATCTATCTGTCTGTCTGCCTATCCGTCTGCCTGTTCGTCAGTCTTTCTCTTTATTCTTCTTTTTCCATGGTGGACTTCCCGTTTTTAAATGGCAAACAGTTGAAAGGAAAAGAATCAGATCAATTTAAATGCCTTTCGGCGTTGCTTTTGTGTTATTTCACTCTTGGTTGCTGTGACTGGTCTCTTTAATTCGTTTAACTTCCTTAAGTTTTTTTTTTAACTTAAATACACACAAAGTGGTTTAAAAATACAAGTAAAGAACGGAGAAAAGTGGTTTTGAAAAGAATAAAGTTAAAAAAAGGAGAAAAGAGGTCTTGAAAAAGATACAAATAAAGAACAAAGAAAATTTGTCTTGAAAAGTTACAAGTAAGGAGCGGAGAAAAGTGGATCTGAAAAAATATTATTAAGGGACAGAAAAATGGTTTTGAACAGATAAAAGTAAGAAACGGAGAAAATAGGTTTTGAAAGAGATACAAGAAAAGAATGGAGGCAAATCGTAAAGAATTTGAACTCTTATCTAAACCTGTTTCGCTGCGAGGCTAAGTCTCTATCTTATGTTACAAAGAGTATAAAGGTTTCTAGGAACAGTCTGAAGAAATAGATGTGTTGGATAGAAGTCAGTTTGAAAGGAAGATGAAAAAAAGGCTTTCTTCCGCTTAACCTAGATATGTGAGGAGAAAAGCTACAGAACTATAGAAGGGAT
>JAWDGP010001658.1:0-47500 GCA_033675545.1 Elysia crispata | reverse complement strand
AGAGAGAGAGAGAGAGAGAGAGAGAGAGAGAGAGAGAGAGAGAGAGAGAGAGAGAGAGAGGTTATGGAAACCTTGATGGCTTCTAAATATGCTAGAAAAAAAAGGTCACTTATTGATAGAGAGGCTCTAACAGATTGTCGCAAGTCTCAAGATATGAACTAAAGATGATCCGTCTCTTAAGTAGACCTACCTGGAAAAAATGCGTTCTTAGTTGCGAGCAGTCATTTGGATTTCTCGTCCTGGCGTGCGTGATCAAATCCCTCTCTCACGTTGCGTCTCCAGCTTCGAGGTAAGCATTATTGTTCTGAGCTCTCGGCTGAGGGTCAACTGGTACACGGCTTCAGATAGTTATTTTGGGAACTTAAGTCAGAGAATCTAAAAGAAAATCATACCGCTGTATCAAAATTACATTCCACTTCCGCTTATACCTACCGAAAAGCAAGGTGTCTCTACAAAATAATGTTTGCCATTTACAAAATCTCAAAAGCTTTCATTATTTGAAAAATTCCCTTCATCGCCAGCGATAGGACTGTTGTCTCTGACGTAGAGCCATCGATCTACGCTGGCATATTGGTCTCATTCAAGCTAAAACATATTTAAGGACTTTGCACCGTAAGTTCAATATGTCGACACTGTTACTACCTTTCCAGCTCTGCGTCGCCGGACAAAAGCTAAAGGGATGTGATAAAAAATATCATAGGTTTCCCTATAATGGATGGGCTACATCAAACAATCGGCGAATCAATCACGCAACATGTAAGAAGCTGGAAGGGGGCAAGACCAAGATGTAATTATCTGGTTCAATGCAGAGGCCAGACGGGGGCAGCACATAGGCTCGTAGCCAATAGGATCACGTTAAGCCCATTATTACAGTAAATGGAATAATGATTAGCACTTTGATGTCGCAAAAGCTTCATAGTATAGCAAGATAGACTGGTAAATTGAAAGAGAAAGAAAAACAAAGGCAAAAGAAAACCAACTAGAGGAAAAAAAGAAACAAGATCAGAAAACTCGAGAGAGGGAGCCACAGATGAAGAGAGAGAGAGAGAGAGAGAAAAATGAGGAATATTAAATTTCTAAGTTGAAAACGACTTGTGATAAAAAAAAAATGGTTAAACGGCAATCCTAAATTCATGAAATGCAAAATTAGATCAAAAGCAGAAGAGCGAAACCAAAATCAAATGGTGCAATAATAACGGATCTAAGCTTTTTTTGAGGCATGCGTGAAAAAGCAAGCTTTTAAAAAGCCAATTCCCCCCCCCCCCCCTTTTCCCTAAAACGTGTTATTCAAGAGGCAACAGGTATTTTATCGACATTTTCGTGAATTTAGCCAATCCCTGTATACTAGTTTCATGAAAAATGAAAATTTGAAAGATATTTCTGTTAAAAGTAATTATGTTGCGATTTTGCGCTGGCGTATCGCAGCACCTGATCAATATCAATAGAAAATTTGACGACTAAGCTTTCATAATGCAAGCAACTCCTGGAAAGACAAGAATAGAACATTAAACGAGAAAAGGAATTGAGAATTAACATCTCGATCAATAATTAAATAACCCAGCTCTTCTCAACTCTTTTCTAGAGAAGAACTAGATCTGCCTGACGAGAGCAGTACATGCTTGTTTCCGAACTCTTTACTTGGAGATCCCCGAGTGCTTCTTCCTCCAAACTCATTCTTCAATTGTACGGCCAGGTCTCGGTTGAGTTGAACCAGATCCTGGCGTTCACACGAAGAGAGGCAGACCAGGTGTGAGCAGTTACTCACGGGCTGGGAACGGTGTGTGGAGAGCTGGGTGTGCATAATACCTGGGAGTGTTTACCTGTGTAGTTGAGCGGCGCCACACTAGGACGGATGCCTGGTTTCCTCTTTAGAGTAGTTTTTCATTCCCTCTCGGCTTCCTGTGTAGAAATGCTTGGCTTGGCAAGGCTTTCAATATTTATATTTTGTCCTGGAGTGATGAAGGCAATATTTTCGGCGGGGAATCTGACACAAGAAAAGAAAATGAACTATAGACCCGTTTCAGAGGGAAAAGAATGTACTAAATAGACAAGCTTATGTTTTCTATATACACAAGCTTCTAAAGATGGTTTCCATCCATGTAGACTCTAGTTCTATGTTTTTTACCGTCTCCTAAGTCTCTTTTGGAGTCCTTTGACCAGATTTCATTATATGAACTTGGAAGTAGAGAGATGATAGCAATATTATGAATTCACACACAGAACATATCACACATTAACAGTAACAATACGATGGGACACGGAGAAAATAATGGAATTTCCTATAGCTGGAGAGTGCCACCTGCGTAAACCACAAAGCTTGAAGAACATATCGAAAAGTAATAATGTAGAGATAGTTTTGTAGGTGTAAACATGGCTGGATGGGAGATAGTTTTGTAGATGGAGACGTGGCTGGATGGTTTTGCCCAAACGTCTCCGACCTATCTATGTTCAAATATTTTATCCTTTTTGAAACTTCAAAATTAACCTCGCTGATACTCGCCCGCAGAGATGTGAGCGAATTCTTTCACTCATCATCTCCTCAGATAATTAATCACGACACAGGGGCGTCAAGTGAGAATTATGAGTGAGTCTTTGCAAATAATCCAGATGTAATAAAGGTTTAGAGAAAGATAGCAGTATCGGTGCCTTTCGATGTGCTCCAGTGTAGCTAAAACTTTTCAACACATAGTAATATGCCAAACTACCGCGGAAGGCTTTTTATAAAGGCTTACACTTTTATTGTGAATTAAGTTTATCGATGAAGATTAAGATGCATCTCTATCCTCCAGTGGTTGTATACAAACATATCAATATCCCCCCTAAGGTTGAGAAAGTTATGCCAAACCGAAGCTCCCACTGATATTCAGCCATTATTGATTTAAACTGTGCTTACTATGATGATTGTTAAGGAAATTTTTAACTGCTGTCTGTGCAAAGAGAAATATTCTATTTTTTTTTTCATTACATTCTCAACACAACCTTACTATTGTTGGCCAGCTTGTTGCTAGAGCAGGTGGCAGCCGTTTCATTCTAAACTTCCTGACAAGTGGGAAATAGCTGAGACAGCCTCAGGCTTCACACTATCTGTTTGTTTTTCACAACTGCTATGACCTTAATCACGTAACGTTGTCTATTTTGTTCTTTGTATTTGCCTCTTATTACTTATCTGTTGCTAAAATGTTACAGCTGTGAACTAGAATATAGCAGCTAGAGCTCTAACCCTTAGAATCGAGAAAGGAATGTGATCAATATAAAATTTATAGTACAATTATATAGCTCTGTTTTAAAAACAATTGGAGAAACCAGCTATCATTAGTGGAACAAGCCTAAACCATCAGACGGTTATGAGCAAACTCTGTTTCTTACAGCACGATGATAGCTTTCATTTCCGGAAACAAAATCTTCTCAATACTTTCTTTCAGAATCGTATTTATATATCCTCGTCCATCAGGAGATTTTATGTCTCTCCTCCCCTCCCCTTTTGTCATTTACTTACTCGGGTGACAGCCCAAGCTAAACATACACAAGGAAGATCACAGCGCTTTTACATAAAAAAATCGAGACGAGACAAGAATGATGTAGATTCAATCCCTAAACACAGAGCTCAGACTTGTTCGCCAGACCTGTAGTGGTTTTCTGATCAATACACCTGTTATGATGTTTTCCCAAAATGTCATGCGTCTGCTGGATGCACGTCACAGACAACGTGAGCGCCTCCTGCATCTCAACACAGTCAAGCCAAGATCTCTTCCGTGGGTGTGAACTGAGTCTATCTCACACTGGGGGCATCATGCCAGCCCAGCATGTAATACTATCTTGAAAAGCCATTCATGCGTTGGATATATTTGAAATTGATTCGCATAGATACGTCCCCGCCTATAGCTTTCTTCACCAACTGTTCGACCCTTCCTCAAGGATTCTCCACAAATGACGCTCACGCAATAATTTTGATAAAACTATAGCTCCAGTCCCTTGCATGGCTCATCACTTAACGTGTAAAGATCTTAAGGTAATCCAGAACATGCGTTCTTCACATGACCTCCAGATGATACATGTTCTCTAAAGATCAAACTAAGAGCTAAAACGGGCAACATCAGCCAGGCTCACTTCTGATTGTTTACACAAACTTTGGCGGTTCATTTGAAGCGAAGGCAGTTTTCGTCTCGTGTGGAATGTCTGTCATAAAATTGTTTGACTACCCTCGAGTCTCTCTTGATATAACAACTGCTGACTCATCCTAATTGTTATTTTTTTTTGAAAGATTAGAATGCTTTTTTTTTGTTGGCTCTGTGAGACGGTCATTGTGTTTACTCTTCATGATTTTTTTTTAAAATGTTACTCAGGATGTAAGGCATGTTAAATAGTCGGTATCCCACAAAAAATACCGGAACCCACAAACTGGTGTCCTGCCAGAGGTCCGTCTTATTTAAGTTGATAGTTACCTGTTTTTAGAGAAAAACAGGTAGAATTTTAAGAAGGGCTGTGAGCTAAGAATCTAACATACGCCAAGTTAGCGACTTACAAGTCCGCGACATAGACTTTTTCTATTTCACCACATCTGCCGCAACATTTTAGCGACTCTGATTACTGCCAAATAGACTTTTCTATTTCAACACATCTGCCACAACAATTTAGCGATTCTGAGTACTGCCAAAAATGGACTTTTTTTTTAAACACATCCACCACAACAATAACAAACTAATACGAAGATAGAGTTTTCTTGGTACAGAATCTTTGTTTTTCCTTTTTTTTTTTCATCTCATCAACATGATGAAGCTGGTTCAAGGAATTTCAAAATACTAATAACTGAAAAATACTGATGTATTACCACGAACCAAACTTTTGTGACATTGTGCAACATTGCTAAGCTTGGCAATTATCCACTTCCATAGAAGGTATGCGACGATAATTATATTTCTCTCCTCTGAAATCGCAAGCAAGGTAATATAATATGAATTGCTAATGAAAGTGTTTAACTCTGTAGACTGGGATGCCCGCATGGCATTGATGAAATGTTTACATATTAATGTTAAATTGCGAATTGTTTGGCTAAATTGCATCCTGTATCTGTCGTTTGGCGTCAGGACCATATTCAACCCTACAGCGTTATTGTGGATATTTTTGGAATCAAACACACCTTCTTGTTCCTCGGAACAAAGAACTGCATTGCTTTTGTAACCAGACGCATCCTTAATGTTCCCTACAGACGGCCGACAAAAACTTCATTTCTTCCGTCTCATGTGTGTTCAATAGAAGAATGTGACTATTTTAAGTGCCCCACATTGGCGACTAAGACACTTTGTTAAAACAATGCTCAATGATGATTGTGGTATGGACACTCTCTATCAGCCTTGCATTCTATTCTTTGTGAATCTAGATCTGAAACAGATAGCTGTAATTTGAATACAATACGAGGGAGCTGTTCATGAGAATAAAATAGATCGGATAGTAGTTTGCACGTATAATTATAATTGTAAAATATATTGCAAAAGCCAGTTCCCTTGAAATTAAAACCTGGGCAAGAGATACAATTTTTATACAGAGAAAAGCGCATACTGCCGTATTTATAATAACTATCTAACTATGAAATGCATTTCTTAATTTCAAAATGAAACAAAAATATGAAGCGGTAGTTGTGATTTTCCACCACGGTGAGAAATTACAATGAATAAAATCTTATCTTTTATCTTTAGCAGTGACGCTTTTAAAAAGGTTCATAAAATTTTCCTTACCAGGTCTTTAGGACATGACAATAAAGGTATGGAACTGGCGGGAACTAACTAGTAGGTAACAAAACATGCGAATCATCGCAAGGAAGTGTTGATAAAGTAATAAAATCTATTTCAGCAACAGCAAAGCCGAAACCCTCTCTCCGACCACCCCTCATGTCTTTTATTTCAGTAGTGGATTGTCTAGTGCTTCGATTTTCTTGTTTACACCTTGTGGTTGTTGGACTTTTAGTGAGCATAACATTTTTGATATCTGATCTGTTTTTTATCAACAAGTCTTACTGCGATAGTTATGCTGTAAGGCTGGACATCAGTTTTGATTGAGCCCTGAGCAAGGAACTGTGCTTTGTTTATCACACTTGTGTTCGATTACGCAACCAAATGCCATCGATGACAGATGTCAGGTGTGAGTCAGACTTCTGCATCAAATTATTGATTTATATGGAGATTTCAGAATATGTTTTTGTTTGTAGTAAAAAAAAACTAAAAGAGCAAAATTCTACATAGTGGACATAATTTACTTATGCCATCGGCTCCTTTTTGGCCACAAGTATTATAAAATCCACAGTATATTTTTTTCTTTTTTTTTTTTGTCTTTGTCAAAACACCAATTTTTAAACCCATTGAAGTCAATGTAACAACTAACAAGATTTGACAAATTTTTGTCAGTTTTAACAGTAAATAACCATTTTCTCTTACTATCTGGAAAGTAATCTGGATTTCTTTTTCAGAAGTTACATTTTCTTGAACATTTGAGTTATATATAACGACTCCCACAAATCAGTGTGACAGTTGCTAATAATTTGTCTATTCATAAACCCTGTCTAAAATATTAAATTGAAAGAAAGTCATGCCGAAGCCATAGATGAGCTTCTAATCGATACTTTTGAGAGCAACTAAATTTTTTAAAGCGTGTAGAAAATCCCAAGTAACGACCAAATAAAAAGGATACACCAATAAACAAAAATGAAACAACAAATAACAAGAACATTAGATGTTACTAAAATTAATTTCATCTTTCATGAGTATCTAATATCAACGCACATACAAATCTTGCTCACTATATTTATAACATATTCGTCAACAGATAGGAATATTCAAGCTTCTTTCTATCAATCTTTGCTTTGTTTACTGGTTGGTGGGATCCCATGTCTTTAGAACAAGATCTAGACTTGCCTTGTGAGTTCTATGCGCCATAATAAATCTTGGAGAGATCACACTCACTGCGTTATCACAATAAATCCATTCACGCCTACAATTAAAATAAAAGTTCCTCATTTTTGTTAATGATGAAGGATTACAGAGGCAAAGATCTAGGTCTTGACCTTTCACCTTGGTAAAGGTGACATGCATTACTGCCCTCTGGCGCGTTGGCAAAGGAAGATCACTGGAACCTGATCAAGGTGTCTGATCACAAACATTGGGCGCGCTTGTATAAGTAATAAGTAAGAAAGAAACACATTACCGGACTGAAACAGGGGTAGGGAAACAAAAGAAAATTAAAAAAAAAAGGTTGTTTAAGAAAGAACGAGATAGACAGAAAGACAAAGAGATTCATGAAAAAAAGAAAGAGAGGCCCAGGCAGATAAGAAGAGAGGCAGGGCATCGTACTGTGGGTCGCTAATTTTTCGAGAGTTCGCCGCTAGCTATGCCTAAATCTCCTTTGTTCATCGAGAGTGTGTCTGGTTTGTCTTTCAGGTCATAAGGATATAGCTATATAATAAAAGGGTAATTACATATAAGAGATTAGACAAAAGTATGTTCGTGAAATATGAAGTGAGGAATACAAAAGGTAGTCGGGGGTGGGGGGATAAATACAGTGTCCCAGCTGAGCCGACAGAAAATGAGGAAAAGAAGAGGAAGAAAGAGGGGAAAAAAGGAGGAGAATAAGAAGAAAAAAAGGAGGAATAGAAGGACGAGAAAAATGTTTAGGAGGAGGAGCAGCAGCAGAAGAAGGAGAAGAAGAAGAAGAAGAAGAAGAAGAAGAAGAAGAAGAAGAAGAAGAAGAAGAAGAAGAAGAAGAAAAAAAAGAAGAAGAAGAAGAAGAAGAAGAAGAAGAAGAAGAAGAAGAAGAAGAAGAAGAAGAAGAAGAAGAAGAGAAGAAGAAGAAGAAGAAGAAGAAGAAGAAGAAGAAGAAGAAGAAGAAAAAAAAGAAGAAGAAGAAGAAGAAGAAGAAGAAGAAGAAGAAGAAGAAGAAGAAGAAGAAGAAGAAGAAGAAGAAGAAGAAGAAGAAGAAGAAGAAGAAGAAGAAGAAGAAGAAGAAGAAGAAGAAGAAGGAGAAGAAGAAGAGGAAGGAGAAGGAGGAGGAGGAAGAAGAGGAAGAGGAAGGGTAGGGGGAGGAGGAGGCAAGGAAAAGGAAGAAGAGGGAGAGAAGGTGGAGCAGCAGTAACAAGAGGAATAGTAGAATAGGTGAAAAAATAGGAGGAAGATGAAGACAAAGAGGAGGAGGAGAGGAACAAGAAAAAAATAAACCAACAAAAAACCAAACCAAAACAACAAAAGCAACAACAACAACACCAACAGCAACAACAACAACACCAACAGCAACAAAAACTACAAACGAACGAGCAAACAAATATGTCTGCCTGATATTCATGTTTCCCACCAAAACATTCAAGAACTATCAACCATCATATTTTTTTATTTTTCTTTTATAAATGTCGATGGATCTCAACTCTCTGACGTATCTTACACTAGTATAGAGAAAAGAAAAAGATACAGATACCAGATTATCTTTCACGAGAACTGTTAAACTCATTGGATAAACCGGAGACACACTGCGGCATTCTTGACAGCTTTGTCTAAATCTCTAAATACAGCTATTGTTATGGCTTGAATCGTCTTGTAATAGTCTCTGAATCTTACGAGGTTGGACAAACATAATCGCTTCACATTGTCTCTTTGAGCCGATTCCTTGCAGGAGACATTGTGAAAGACGAGACTATGTCTAAACTGGCCTCGTTTCTTACCAGCCTCTGGTTGTATAATTATACACCAAGCAACCATTACTGTATCTCAAAAACTTCGCTTTCACCGACACCGCTTCGCGCCCCTCCTAGTTGAACTCATATTAAAAAAGCTTTGATATTACGCTAGCCTTGCCAGGCAATTTACACCTTCGAGTATTAATTTCACCGTCTCTCAGAAAATAGGTAAAATGGCATAGGTCTACTGAAAAAAAAAATAAATAAAAAAAAAAGATGACGAGAGCTTACATTCATAGTGAAGTGTACATTTTTTTTTTTACATTGGATGTATCGTTATTGCCTTTGGTGATATTCATACTCACCCACAAAGAATTTTCATTACTGAATTATTGATAACCCTTATAATGCTAGGTTGTTTTTATCTCATAGTGAACTAGAAATACAAATGAACTTGCCAGGAATTATAAAAAAAGAACCAGTCCATTTTAGCATCTGTCGAGGTAAGGGTAATCACAGCTTAGTTTGCTAGAGCGTAAATCGTCGAAGAATTTTTTTTCTTTTTTTTTTTTATGTACAGGTACAGAATGCATTCAGTCTACATGTTTTGTGAAAGTTTTTGAAATTTAATTGGATCATTTTCTTTCATCATCAACACTGTGGCATTTCTTTCTCTCACTTTCTTTTCTCCCGATTTCAAAGAAGCAGACATCATGTTATCTGAAAATCGTGTTTCAAGCATCCCAAACTGGTTCGAAAAGCTTAAAATAGTAACATTTTTCTGAAATCCTTTATCAAAATCTGCGCATCTTCCACCATTCGCCTAATTATGGAATACAAACAAGGTGTAGTGGCGGGTTGTTTTGCATAGTTTTTCGTTCGATAGACTGGTCGCTTTACACTTGTACACCTTATTAGCGAGCAGCCCTCCGCTCCAGCAAGGCTAACGCGAGACAACTAGATTGATTGATTTTTTTAGTTATGGACACCAATCATGATAGTAGTTTTAGAGCTGGAGAGGAAGAATCAGAGAGAGAGACAGGCAGAAAAAAAACAGACAGAAAAAGCGAAGAAAGAGACAGAGATGATTTTGAAGAGAGAGAGAGAGAGAGAGAGAGAGAGAGAGAGAGAGAGAGAGAGAGAGAGAGGGGGGGGGGAGGGACAAAGGCAAAAGAGAAGGGGTAACGGAAGGAGAGCGACGGAGAGTAAGAGTTAGAAATACTCGGGGCATGGAAAGAAAGGGACAGAAATATAATTTAAGAGAGTGAGTGATAGTGCAGTGAGTGGGTGGAGTGGAAGATCAGACAAAGAGAGTCAAAGACACAGAGATAGTTATGCGTAGAAAGAGAGGCAAGGAGAGAGGCGAGAACATAAAAAAAAGCGATGCAGAAGGAAAGACATATAGGAAGAGAATGATATGGAGGTAAAAAACCTTAGTGAGCTCTGGCCAGAAAGATTAAGGATGATAATACAGTTATACGGATAGATAGATTAATGAGTAGACGATCTGAATTATAGGCATATAGATAGATAGAACCTCAGATGGATAGATAGACAGAAAAAAAAATGATCGATGTGCTGAGAGAGAGAGAGAGAGAGAGAGAGAGAGAGAGAGAGAGAGAGAGAGAGAGAGAGAGAGAGAGAGAGAGAGAGAGAGAGAGAGAGAGAGAGAGAGAGAGCGAGAGGGAGATACACACACAGGGAAAGAGAGAGAGATAGTGAGAGAGAGATAGAGAGAGAGAGAGAGCGAGAGAGAGAGAGAAAGGGAGAGAGAGCGAGAGGGAGATACACACACAGGGAAAGAGAGAGAGAGAGAGAGAGAGAGAGAGAGAGAGAGAGAGAGAGAGAGAGAGAGAGAGAGAGAGAGAGAGAGAGAGAGAGAGAGAGAGAGAGAGAGAGAGAGAGAGAGAGAGAGAGAGAGATTCTAAACTTTCCCTTTGAACAAATCACCTGGACTCGATACTTAAAACGTCAAAACCTTCAGACATTGATTATCAACTGAAAATCTCTAAAGGATATCTGCACCGATCGTTCTATAGAATATTGAGCCGCCGAAAACTCACATCACTAGGAATACACTGTTCCCTGTACTCGCCAATGTAATTATAACACCTTAAATTTCTTAGCAGCCTTTATTTGTCGAATAACCGAGAAAACATCATCAAGTAAAAAATGTAACCAAAACACGTCTAGGCCTATGTCTTCATTCCAAAGTTTTACGAACTCTCACGGTACTATATTAGTTGGAGCCTTATTTTATACGCACATGTCTGTACTTACCGCACTGTTACATGGGTACAGCCAAAGTTCTGATCTGAGCTGTCAATTCCCTCTGGGTTTCGATTTACCATTTTTCCTAAGGGTTAAAACATCTATTTCTCCCAGATGGTTCAAGAAGATAGATCCTAAACATAATGTAGAAAATTCTTCCAAACTGTGAATCGGGGGCTTGCTCTTTGTACAGTCTAAGTTTGATGATATCACTGCCTCTTGCGCCTATCCTACTCGAACCTACCATCTGAACCGTTCAGGACCTGGAATTTCGGGAATTTAGTGAGCGACCCAATATGTGCTCATGGGTAGTAATGTTTAAAATATGTAATATAATAATATTATATATAACGTAGACGAACTGATCTGAAGAAAATACAGAAAGAACACTCATGAGAATATATAAGTAAAACCTTATCATATATACTGCGAGGTAGGCCCCCATTCTCTATCTAACATGTACAACTTTAAGTTTAACCGGATTGAATCTTCAATACAGGAAGCTAAGGCAGCAGAACATGAGGCTAAGAAAATAACCACTGAGCTGAGATGCTGACGGCGTCTCTACTTATGTTTAAAAAATTCAGAGAAAGCAGATATTCTGACAAAGTCAGTCTAAAGATAGCTGGTGAACGGAAAAGCAAAATCATATTTAATGCGAGAAAGCTCTCACATTTGGAAAAATCATTATTTATTTCTCTGGTGCTATTTCCAAAAATTTATTTATATACGTTTCAACATAAACAAATGACATATAAAACTTATCACAGGTTTGTCACAAACACCCGATATGTATAAAACTTACCACAGTGATTTCTCTTAAAAAGAAACGAAAATACATGAATGAGGTATTCATGAAATGAATCAAGATGATCAGGTATGATATATCATGAACGAAAAAGGTATTACATTAGATTCATTAGCGTCAAATGTACAATTATGGCAACAAGATAAAACATTCATTACACTTACGTGTTACATTTAATTTTAGAAATGAGTCTTAATTAAGCTAACTCAATGTTAATCTAAGTCATATACTTAAGCTATCACGGCAATTAAAACTTGAAATGCAATTAATAATACGAAAAAAAAAAAACCCAACCCAAAAACACACAGACACAGCAGCCTCGGAGCCTCCTGTAGAGTGATTGTAAGCAACTAAATTATCTCAACTTTCCGAAATTGTTAAGCCACTTTAGAGATTCTCAAAATCTCATTGTGTGTCTCATTTGATGTGCCTCATTATTTGAAGACATTTTGTGATATCGCAAGGTGTTCTAATGAGGTGAAAAACGATAAGCAAAGAAATCGCACGCTTAATGAGACAAAAACTTATAATTATGTAAACATTTTTAGGTTTATTTTACCCTCTTCCCTACACATACACACACTTCTCCTCCAACCGCCTTCCCTTCTTCACTCTTCATTCCTCCCTTTCTTTCTTTTTTCCAGTTATCTCGTCTTTTCTCTATCTTTCTGTCGGTCTCTCTCTCTCTCTCTCTCTATCTCTCTCTCTCTCTCTCTCTCTGTCTTTGACTCTATTTCTGTCTATCTATCTTTTATTCTGTCTGTCTGTCTGTCTGTCTGTCTGTCTGTCTGTCTGTCTCTCTCTCTCTCTCTCTCTCTCTCACGGGGTTCTTGACAATCATGTTTTTTCGCCTATCGACAGCAATAAGGGTCACACTTTCCAGAGTATACACAAATTGGTACAATAATCATTTGATATGCCGCCCCATTCCAACCAATGTTCTTTCCTCGTGTCTCTTCCTCCCACCCTCCCTGCTCCCTCCCTGCCTGCCTGCCTGCCCTCATCAATCTGAAGACGCCACATCTAAAACCCCATTCGTTACCTTGGTCTCCCGCAGCCCAGCTCGGGCTGAGAAAGTGGACTGACTGCAGCTCTCTAGCTGGGCTTCAGACACACCATTAGGGAAGTCCACTTCCTGACTGATGCATGTAAGTGGCAAAATAATGTACAGTCTACGCTGGTGTCGACTTAGATCTATCTGCCCAGCAGGCAGCATTCTTTTGGTAGAGTGGACCCTCAGCTGAAGCAAGATGCGAGAAATATTAGAGAGCAGCAGAGAATGCCACGGTCAAGGTCTGAAGTGAAAGTGAATTACAACAGTTTCGGAAAGGTTTAGCAATAGCAAGAAATATAGGGACTTGTGACAGAAGCAACCAAAAAAAACAAAAAAAAAAAAAAACAAAACATAACCAAATACAACATAAGCGCTCCCCTCCAAATAAAAAAAGGAAAAATAACAACAAACAAACCACCAAAAAACAATAAAAAATAAAATAAAAAACAAAACCAAAAGTTAAACAAAAACAAAACAAAACAAAAAAATGTCTTATCTACGAGTACATATTAAAACCATTGCCTACAAAGCAAAATCTCAAAAGACATAAGTCAGCGAGTGTTATTCAGTGGTCTTGATTGAAGCATATTCTGAGAAAAAAAATGATATTTTTGAGCTTTTCAACGCAGATAAAGTTTTAAATTCGAGATGTTATCTGCCGTACTGATTTTTTGCTATTGTTAATTCTTCTCCCTCCTCCGCCTCAAAAAAAAAAAAAAAAAAAAAAAAAAAATTAAAAAAAAGTGTAAATACTTTATCTGAATGTAAACTGCATTTAACGTTAGTGCAAATTGTCAGAATGGCTCTCCTCATTATCTGTGAGAATACGCGTGTCTAGCATAAGCGAGAGACTTTCATGCATTTTTCGTAGCACCTCAACCCTTTTCACTTTCAGGGCAGATATGTTTGTAAGGCTTTAAAAGAAAAAAAACAATTATTAGGACAAACAGAAAACCAATAAAACTCATTGATTTGGTTTTGTTTATTCTGTATATATACATATATATATATATATATATATATATGTTTATGTATATAACAAAACAAAATCAATGAAAAACAGAAAGAGTACTTCTTAATAAGTCACGAGAGGATTTCCCGATCACGCAGTACTACAGGAAATCACGAGAAATGGCGATAGCTCGATAATGAATCCCATAATACCTTCAACTTGACCTTGGATCAGAAGACGTTTTTGGTCTCCTCTACCTGATGAGTATTGAGGTGGAATAAGACCAGGAAATAAACATTTAGAATCAGAACAATGAGAAACGGGCATCAGTTTGTGCAAGGGAATGTCTTTAGGTATTGTGGACATAAGAGTGTGTTTGTATGTGTGTGGAGAGATAGGTAGGTGAAGAGAGAGAGAGAGAGAGAGAGAGAGAGAGAGAGAGAGAGAGAGAGAGAGAGAGAGAGAGAGAGAGAGAGAGAGAGAGAGAGAGAGAGAGAGAGCAGGAACTCAAATGAAACGATCCTGTAATTACATGGAATATCTAACAATAACGAGACATCAATTGAAAATTGCTGATAAAAATTTAAACCTTACAGGAAATGTTTACGATCTCGACATGACCTGTTTAACCTCAAAGCACTCTGCCAATTTCAGTTTACTGCCGCCAATCTCCAATCGGAATATGTTAAGTAAAGAGATGAGGAGCTGCGGTTGTTGCAGACTGCACATTTCCTAGTCCTCTTTACACAGTCATCACAACAGAGCAACAAGTGGAACTGACACATCCTTGTGTCGCGTTGATCTGCGCCTGTCTCAGGATGAGAGACATGATTGGCTATTGGCGAAAGGTTAACTGCCAGGAAGTAGTCTTCCTCTCACAAACACTTCCGGAATCCTAATGCAATTTACTTGCCATTTGATTACTAGCTCCTGATAAAGTGTAAAAACTTCTTATTCTCCAAGCACTATTGCATATTGTGCATCTTTCTGCCAAGATAACCATCGATTACAGTATTTTTAATACTTCGTTATTTACATAACTTTATCTATCTATCGATCTCTTTCAGTATATCGATATTTATCAGTCTCTCTCTCTCTCTCTCTCTCTCTCTCTCTCTCTCTCTCTCTGTGTCTCTCTCATATATATATTTATATACTAGTTGAAAGCCCGCGAATTCGCAGGATTGAAAGTTTAAAACAACACTCATGTATTAATAAATTTAACAGAAAATATTGTACTCACAATTGTAATATTAATGCTGATATGAAGACAACATTATTGGTGTAGCTTGTTATAGTCAAAGAGTTCTCTGATGGCGGTGCCAATGCAAATTGTAAACCATAATAGCTTTTAACTCTTTCCATGGCTACATAGACCTGACCATGAGTGAAAACTGACTGTGGAAGATAAATTCCAACTTTTGTCAAAGTTTGACGCTGTGACTTGTTAGAGTCATGGCATAGGACGATTTTGTTGGAAACTGTCTCCTAATGAGTGTGAATGGGAGATGACAGTCTTTTGCTGTTGTTACGTTTGTTTTCACTATCTGGATCAGATCGTGGTTGATCTATAGATCTAGATCCAGTTTGTCCTAGATCTAGATCTAGATTTCGATCAGTATCAATAGATATGGATGGTTGATCAAGTGTTGTTTGTGGTGGTGTGGTTGGGGGGATTTGATTTTGATTGAGAGTTTCTACGTATCTGGATCGTCTGAAACGACGTCTCTTTTTCTCACCTGCCATCGTAATATCGATCTATCTTCCACAGTTAATTATATCACTCAGACTGAGGTGGTCTAATCGCTGGTTGGCCTGGGCTATGCGGGAGAGGTAGATCTAGATCTAAATTGAAGAAAAAGTAATGTCAAAGATCTAATTTTGATCTATTGACACAAAACATTGCTTTTTAAAGAGTCGGGGGGGGGTCATGTCCTTAATGTTTTGTTATTTTTACGTGACTGCATAAGTCTGTGGTGATGGGCAACGATCAATGTGTAAGTCTGTGGTGATGGGCAACGACCAAACTTTTTAGAATTACCGCTATCTAGTGAAGTTGATGGCCATTGCGGAAGACGTACATTGAAGAACAAATAATATCAAAGGTTTAATTTTTATTTAATGACAACAAAACATTGCTTTTTAAAAAATGGGGGTCATGTCCCTAATCTGATGTATAGTATTTCATGAAAAAACTATTTTGTAATTTTCAAGTGTCTGAATATATATATCTCAATCTGTTTATCGATTGATCTATCTATATTTCTATTCAACCACCTATTTTGTCTGACCTGTCTATCCACCTAACATATCTATTTTCCATATTTCTATATTCTTTCAAACCTTCATTCACTCATTTCAGTCATTGAATAGCTGTGATGTAATTTTACCATTTATTCCAATACTATATTTCAACGATTCTTATCTCAGCTTCCCCAATAGTAATTTATTTACCCAGACGATTCAAAGTTTGTTTTCCCAAAATGTCTAATCGACCATGGAAAAGATACTCCAGCAGTCAGAACGAGAAACGAAATTCAGACGGTTTTAAGGAGTTTTTGTGACCCAAGGGAGACCACCCCGACGCATCTCGCCGGGCCTCATATCGATGGTACCGCAAGCAGGAGGAAAGTGAAGGCACATCCAATTACGAGATTTCCTTGGATTTGTGAGCTGCTAGATAAAATATAGCAAGATTGTCTAGAGCAGGGTATGCGAGGTGGAAATGAGGCGCGCGGGCATACATACACACGCATACATACATATATATATATATATAAATATATATGGGGCTTCATGTACAGACTTAGATCGTATTTACTCAGTGAATAGTGGTCTTCTCACTGCATAAAAAGCCACAAGACATAATGAAAAAGAGAAAAAAGGGAAGGGGGAGGGGAGAAAAGGCAAAAAAATAAACAAACGATCAAGCAAGGCAAAAGCTTTTGCTACTCAAACATTTGCATAAGGAATTCGGTCAGATTTTTAGTTTCTGTCAGAAAATAATGTTTAAGACGTGACTTGCACTAATTTTTTTATTTTTGGTTAAAGCATCTAGTAAAAATTGCTATCTCTATAAACGATAAAAAGGAATTCAGTATAAAAATAAGACCAAAGTCATATTGATTGATTCAGCTTCTCTCAGATTTGTCGTCATATTGGTTAAAAAAAGATACATTGTGATTAGGTTCAGTAAATCAAACAATTAGCGCAAGATTTTGAGAACAGTCTTATCATCAATGAGATCAACCACATTCGTTCCTGCCGAGTGGAAAACAAACATGCTCCGAAAAATAACAAAATTCCGGTCATGATTTTTCCATATCAAATCAGATCAAACCATCGTTCAAGAGGTGTTTTTCACTTACTTCCATAAAGTGCTGAGCTAACGCTCATTTACTAAAACAATCGCATCGATTTATCCGAGAACTTTTATCTAACCATGTGCTTGTGACGTTCTGACTACTTAAATCCACACTTTTCTTACTTCAATTGTCCATAGATACACATTCTGTAGCTTATATTTATCCCACAAGGCTCTTGCCCTACCATCTGACCCGTATTGTTGCTTCCTTTACCTTTGTATATTACTACTCCCATAGGACCTACGCCTATTAAGCACAGCGGTGTAGCTATAGAAGAAAATTCCGACAAATGGTACAACTCGGCAAAAAAACCCACAACGAAGAACTCGTTTTACTGGCTTCATTGAGAATAGAATTTTATTCAAACTGGCAGTATTTGTACGCCGTTCACTTCTGGCCACTCTGCCCTTGGGGTTAAGCCAGAAAATTTACATTAAAACTCATTCAAATTATACCTTTGGCGGTAGGGAAGAGCATGATCGATATAATTCAGCGAAAACTTGGAAATATTTGTTACAAAGTGGAATAGCTCTACCTCGTCACAAACACGTCGATGAAGAATAAAACGAACGTTTCAATGAACCAACTAGCGGTAGCCCTCAGATTACATAATTGATTCATCTAGAGTGAAGCCAAAACTTGTGAAGCATAATGAAACATGCCGCCTCAGACAATGTTGCCCGTTAGATGGTTACTTTGAACTGTTTTAAATTCCGTGGAAGCTAATTTTATTTAGATGAGTTTTTCTTTATGCTTTCATAGCTCAATGTCTTGAATTTGATGTCTGCACCGAATTGTTTGAATTAGACAGCTTATAAAAAAAAATTTTTCGCTTGAGTTTGTTATTATCCACTTTCTAACTGCTCCACTGTCTCTCTTTGCCTATTGTCCATTGTTATCTTTTTGGCTTTCAACTCATCTTGTTCGTTTCCGCTATAGAGCAAATTAGCAAGTAAAAGATCAATTCACAAACAATCAACCAGTCAACCAATGAATCAATTGAAATACATGTATATCAGGTAAGATACCCTATCTTTAGTTTAGCCGGGTTGGAAATGCAGATGGCTTGCTGCATTTCTCATTTAGAAAAAACCTTCTAGCTAACGTGAAATCCACGGTTCAAATCCTGGTTCGAGCAGGTGCAAAGTGAATTCATTCTTTACGCAGATTTGCCCACCTCACTCAGGTGTAAAATACGTACCCGGCTGTTGCCAGTGAGAAGTCTAGTCCATATGATAGAGTAACATATTGCTTCTAAAAGCTGCTCCTTTCTAGTTAAAAAAGGCATCTTGGTTAGTAACGACCTATCGAAAAACCTTTGTAAATTTAATTAAACATTTTAAAATGGGAGATGGCCGTATAAAGGCGCTTGTTTCTAGTTAGATGTATGAAAGCATTGCCCCGGTGGTATCAGTGTCCACTGTCATCGTTTTGACAAGAGCTGGGTGTTTGCACATAGTTCATCTCTCTCTAACATCTCAGCTGCTGCTTTCCGACAGTTTGGAATATTCATCTGGCGTCAAATTTTCTCAATTGAATTGACCGTTTAGCAATTTAAAGAATAAATATTCTGTTGCATACTGATTTTCAACTCCTTATCTTACGGAGCATTCGTCTGGGGAGAGTTGAACGCACAGAGAGAGAGAAAGAGAGAGAGAGAGAGAGAGAGAGAGAGAGAGAGAGAGAGAGAGAGAGAGAGAGAAGAAGAAAAAGAAGAAGAAGAAGGAGAGAACGGAGGAGTGTGTTAGTTTTGGAACTTAATCCCGCCACTCTTGCTAGATTAGACAGTCCGAGGCTTTATGAACTGCAGACACTCTGTAATGAGACATCATGAAACCAGATCAAAGAGAAAAAACATTTTCAATACTTCTTTTACTTATCTTTCTTTTTGATAAAAAAAAATCTGATCACAGAGAAAAGTTGCAAACATTGATCACCTCGAGTGTTATATGGATCCGTTGAAAAACTAAGAGGTATCGTATCACTTAATGATTGCGTAACAGCGTCCTTCCCAATCAGTGAAAGAGTGTACACTGAACATATATATTCTCGAAGAAAACTGGTACAGGAATTTGTATCGTGGAGAAATCTGATACAACCAAACTGATTGCAAACGCTCGTCATTTGTAAAGACAGATAGAGAATCTGATCAATTTCGCGGACCGTTATTCTCCGAGGTCAACGTTGCATTTGAGAACAAACGGAAATAACTATCATTATCTATATTTAAGGTGTTACAAAGAGAGGAAACAGGCTTTTCCTCTTGCAAAACGGTCTGGTTTTGATGTTGTTGTTGTTTTTGTTGTCTGTCGGTCAAAATGACACGTGCAGATCTAGCGTAACTGCTACAGAGCACCAATGATCAGTGGGACTTAAATTACGATGTTCGAGTGTGGACCGCTTTCATTTCTAAGATTTGTAAAATAAATTATTTTATCTTCGATGTAATTAGAAAAGCAAGCAATTGCCTTCCTAAGAGTTGGCGACATGAAATTTCGAAAAGAAGCAACACGCTCATTATCTCGCTAAAATATAGCTCAGTAATTAGAATGCTGGACTTAAAATATAAATGTGATCGAATACTTGCTGAGCTTTACGATGATAGAGTCAGGTCTCGGCTCGACGGAGGCCTTAGAATTTTTAGAATTATATTGTAACAGAGCCTAGAGCTATATATAAACAATAAAAGAAGGCCAGGAAGAGAAATATTTTCATATCTAGAGAAAGATCGAGAGAAGAAAGAAAGTTTGGAGAGAGCGGAAATAAGTGAGACTGAGAGCGAAAGAGAGAAAGAAATAGTGAAGAATTAGAAATAGATACATAAATATATAGAGAAAAAAAGGAAAAACAGTCTGGGATATTGAAGCAATAAATAAATAGATAAATATGTTCTGTGTATTTTAAACGCACATCATTGAAAGGTTAAATCTTTGAGGTGAATGTTAACCAATGTAATAAAGCCACAAGGCTTTGTTTCTCACCTACTGTTGTCGATAGGGAGCCAAAAAACAACGCCTAACACCTGGATATAATTAGACTTTTCCTAGGTTTCAGGGGAAGAGGAACATACCTGAAACACAAAGAGATTCCAGCTGCTCTGGTTTTTTTTTTATCATCTCCAGGGCCAAACGGTAGACTGATCTTAGCAGAAGGGTAGAACTATGATTCTTTTGACGCCTCGATTCTTTCTTTTCTCCAATTAGACTTTAGTAGCGGTATGATTTCAGTAATTAGTACCGACTGCAAAGTTCAAGGGCGCAGCAAATTGTTTTTGTGTTGGTTTACTACAACTTGGATCGAACGGGACCTACCCTGTCTGTTTTATTTTCGAAATTAAGAAATGGAGGTTAAGGAATGCGGGAGGTTAAAAAGAACTGAAAAGAAAAAGAAAATAACGAAACCCAGAATAAATGAGAACAAAGAAGAAGGAAAAAACAGCTGAAGAAAGTTACCAATATAAATTTGGATTCGTTATGTGATCTTTATTAAACAATTATACTGTAAGGTCTAGATTTCTTACCTTGCTAGTACTTTTAACGAAATGAGAATGAAACAACCAGTAAACAGTAAGTTATAGATTTACAATTTAAAGTTTTTATTCTGATTAAGAAAAATTCCTAAAATTCTGTAACAGAAGGGGATTACTTACCTAAAAGTTTTATTTCTCCATAAGCTTCGTTTTTTCAATTGTCAATAAATTATCAAGTTCCATGCTCTATAAGTGCTAGGTCCTGCCAAGAACTTGCTAGCAACGCTAAACAACTTATGTGAGTTGGCTGCCGAAAAGCTGTTGGCAGAGATTGAAAAAGAAACCTCGTGTACTGAAAAAACAACAATATGTTCCATACATATTTAACACAAACTAGATTTGTCACATGTTTCACTCAGTAATAATATTTAAAAAAAAGTGTTATGTATTGCTATTAAGCTGCACAAAAAGTAAACTTTATCAATTAAGCGCTTTTCAATTCTGAGTGCGTTACTTGAAGAAAAAAGCTTCATTTTTTGTTTCAGAAATAAAAAAAAATCTTAATTAAGTTATTTCGGCGTACATTTAGTAAAACTAAGTGATAGAGAGAAATATAGAGATAGATAATGAAAAAGAGAAGGGAAAAAATTAATAAAAAAATTAGATCGACAAATGTATGCTTTTAAACCACAAGAAGATCAGAAGAAGTCAGAGACGTGGAAAAGGGGGGGGGGGGGGGGGGTCAATAAAGAGAGACACAGACACGGCTATGGGTGTTATGCAGTTTACAGTAGTAGAAAATCAAGGAAGAAACGGTAAAATCAAAGAGAAAGAGAGAGTGAGAGAAAGAGAGAGAGAGAGAGAGAGAGAGAGAGAGAGAGAGAGAGAGAGAGAGAGAGAGAGAGAGAGAGAGAGAGAGAGAGAGAGTTAGAGAGAGAAGGGGGAAAGAGAGGAAAAGAAGTGAAACAAATATATATATATATATATATATCTGTCTGTATAACTCTCTCTCTATATATAGACTTAATATTAATGTGTATGTATTTATATATGTATATAATATATAATATATATATATATATATATATATATATATATACATTAAAAGGTAGGTAGTTGATAGATAGAAACATGAAAAGAAAGAGGAAGTGACACAGAATCAGATCAAAACACCCCTAGTAATTTAATCATTAGATCGGAATCCCAGGTAACAATCTGAAGATGTAAAGACAGCAGTAAAAACAGGAAAACCATGCATCTCCTCAATTCTAAAATATCAAATTTTATGACGCACATCTACTGCACCCCTAGGATGAATCAACATAGTCACGATAGTGTGTGTCCTTGACAGCATTCCTCTACGCTTCTTGACAGGGAATTGCAGATATTGACCAACACTATTTAAAACTGGGAGGAGTTTTCAGAGAGGAAGAAGTTCTTCTGAAAACGGCGAATTGAAAAGTGTTTAAATAATACTGAAAAAATAATTTATTTAAGACGCCATTTTCCTTATTCCCATTTCAACTCCCGTAATTTCTCGCCCTTTCCTTTTCTTTCCCTTATTGTCTGACTCTGTCTGTCTCTGTCTGTCTCTGTCTGTCTCTGTCTGTCTCTGTCTGACTCTGTCTGTCTCTGTCTGTCTCTGTCTGTCTCTGTCTGACTCTGTCTGTCTCTGTCTGACTCTGTCTGACTCTGTCTGTCTCTGTCTGTCTCTGTCTGACTCTGTCTCTGTCTGTCTCTGTCTGACTCTGTCTGACTCTGTCTGACTCTGTCTGTCTCTGTCTGCCTATCTCTATCTGTCTCCTCTCCTTCTCTTCCAACCTTTCACGTCCTTATTTTTTTCTGTTTACGTAAAGCTCTTTGCCAAGGAGTATAATAAGTTACAATAAAGTAAAGAAGTTCATGTGTTTTGATTACACTTCGCGTTGTTCCAACCTGTAATGGAAACTTTGAAGCAGTCGTGCAAAAAGAAGGAATGTTGCTGTAGGAATCGAAACGTCGAAATCTGAAATAAAAATATCTAGATAAAAAGATGGGAATTCAGAGAAGAAATTCCCTCTAGACATCCTACCATAGTGTTTAGGAAGGAAAACCCCTGTAAACATAATATTAGAGTGTAGAGAGAAGGAAGTCCTTTTAGACATCGGAATGGAGTATTGATAAAGGAAAGTCCCTGTAGATATCAGAACGGAGTATTAAGAAAGGAAAGTCCCTGTAGATATCGGAATGGATTGTTGAGAAAGGAAAGTCCCTGTAGATATCGGAATGGATTGTTGAGAAAGGAAAGTCCCTGTAGATATCGGAATGGATTGTTGAGAAAGGAAAGACCCTGTAGATATCGGAATGGATTGTTGAGAAAGGAAAGTCCCTGCAGATATCGGAATGGATTGTTGAGAAAGGAAAGTCCCTGTAGATATCGGAATGGATTGTTGAGAAAGGAAAGTCCCTGCAGATATCGGAATGGATTGTTGAGAAAGGAAAGTCCCTGTAGATATCGGAACGGAGTATTAAGAGAGCTAAAATCCCTAAACATCAGAACGGAGCTTTGAGGAAGGAAAGTCCCTGAGCCATTGAAACGAACCACCAAGAAAGGCGCATTTAAAGATGAGGAAAAGTCAAAGAAGTTCCCTGAAAAAGGCACTTAATTTATTATACTTCCCCGCCTCTCTCCTAGGGCAATTGTTATTATTTGCACTCTTTCACCGCGTTTTTGCTGGCACCATATTGTATACGTCTATTGGGCACACCCAGCATGTTCAGTGCGGGAAGGCGACCACATTAAACAGTTTCTGACAAAATCCTATAGCAGGCAGGCCGAGCTACTTAGTCTGATCAGCTTGATTCCGACCTCTCTTCCCTAAAATCTCTGGACAGTCTACTGAGTAAAAATAGTATTTGCCTTTCTACCATCCAGACCTTTCTTTATTGACCGCTTTGATGGAATAGACTCGGGCCTTATTTCTAACAATCCCGTCACGTCCTTACACAATACAAAAACAGCAAACCAAATTGAAAGAAAAAAACCAGACCTCCACCAGAAAAAAAATAGCGCTCGAGTTTTTTTTTTTAAATCCCACGCGAACATTAAACTTTACATAAAGCCTTGACATTGACGAGAAGGACGGTAAAAAAATGTTCTCGACCCATATAATCTCTCTGAGAGACGGTCCGGTCAAAAGAGAACTGTAAATGACCGCAGTTATAAGAAAAATTATGTTATGAAAATCTTAAATCTGTTTGTTTTGCTTCCAACCAAGAGAAGAGGAAATGCTCTTAAAACCAAATACTATTAATGTAAACAATCACTTGCAAACCTGCTCCTTAATATTGACACAATTGGTCAAATAAAGATAAAGCATATCAAGTTAAAAAAAAAAGAAATGAAGTAAGTATGAGCCAAACATGTTTGAAAAGAATAATTGAATAAGACATGATACAAAAAAGTTGACTATCGGAACTCAGTTGTCTATAGATATTTTATTAAAGTAGATTTTTTTCGGCACCACAGTGATACTACCTGTCAAAGTGACCTCACACAGTTTCATCTTGCATGCATTCTACAGAGACTTGAAGCGTCAGATATAACAGAGGTACTCGGCTCTCCTCCTCTTTCCAACAGAATCTGGGTAACGGGGATTAAGAACCTAGTTCATAATTTTAATAGGTTTTGGTATGTCAAAGTAATCATAGAAAACTCAAACTTGATTATAGAAATATACTAGACATGGATTTTGCACTATAAACCGAAAATATGAAAGAAACCAAGAAGAGATTGTCATGACGTAGAGGTAAGAGAATTCTTTTTAAAAAGGAAGACCTAAACTAAAGCTTGAGATTAAGACGACTAGAACGGTCGGAAAATAGACGGCCGTAGAAGGACAGAGAGACACTGAGGGAGAACTTCTTGTCTACCGGGTATTGAGGTATGTCATTAACAACTAGATCTAGATCACTGAGCCACTCTTTTGATTGAGAGATGTAATCTGAGCTGGCCACAGAGACCGCTGGCCGTCGGTTGATTTATTGAACTTTGCTCACGTCCCGACAATTATCTTGTGTGGTTGCAACCACCTGAATGTCGCTCTGGGTTTGTCTAATAGTCTGGTTGTTCCCAGCCAATTTGTTTGCCTGCCTCTACATAATAAACCCACAACTGAAATGGTATAAAATTTCGATAGCTGGTTTATTATATGAACTTTTGAAAAAAAATACTTACATAACAGGAAAAACAATATTAGCAGCTGTAGCAGCAGCAATAGCATTAATAGCAGTAGTAGTAGTAGTAGTAGTAGTAGTAGTAGTAGTAGTAGTAGTAGTAGTAGTAGTAGTAGTAGTAGTAGTAGTAGTAGTAGTGGTGGTGGTGGTGGTGGTGGTGGTGGTAGTAGTAGTAGTAGTAGTAGTAGTAGTAGTAGTAGTAGTAGTAGTAGTAGTAGTAGTAGTAGTAGTAGTAGTAGTAGTAGTAGTAGTAGTAGTAGTAGTAGTAGTAGTAGTAGTAGTAGTAGTAGTAGTAATAGTAATAATACTAGTAGAAGAAGAAGTAGTAGTAGTAGTAGTAGTAGTAGTAGTAGTAGTAGTAGTAGTAGTAGTAGTAGTAGTAGCAGCAGCAGCAGCAGCAGCAGCAGCAGCAGCAGCAGCAGTAGTAGTAGTAGTAGTAGTAGTAGTAGTAGTAGTAGTAGTAGTAGTAGTAGTAGTAGTAGTAGTAGTAGTAGTAGTAGTAGTAGTAGTAGTAGTAGTAGTAGTAGTAGTAGTAGTAGTAGTAGTAGTAGTAGTAGTAGTAGTAGTAGTAGTAGTAGTAATAATAGTAGTAGAAGTAGTAGTAATGGTAGTATTGACACAATAAAGAAATTATATAAAAAATATAAATAAAGTGATATCGTCTTAGTGCGTCTTCACTGATCTTCCATCCAAATCAAACCTCATATCGCAAAAATCAACCTTCATGTACAAAATAAATGGAAATGAGATGTCATATGCTGCCTTTTCGTCTCCCGTTTTTACAATTTTTTTTTCGGTTTCTCTACTTCTTTTCCTCTCTCTTATCATTTTCGCCTGTTTTTTCGCTAGTTTTTTTTTAATTTTCGGGTCCTTTTCATTTTCCTCCAATAGTTTCCACTCTTAACTTTTTTTTAAAAACTATTTGAAGCAAAAGTGATTTGACTATGATACTAGAAAAAAGAAGATACCAAAACCTTAACACAAAAACTGTTTTAAACAAAGAGAAAGAGAGAGAGAGAAGGAGAGAGAGAGAGTGAGAGAGAGAGAAGGAGAGAGAGAGAGAGAGAGAGAGAGAGAGAGAGAGAGAGAGAGAGAGAGAGAGAGAGAGAGAGAGAGAGAGAGAGAGAGAGAGAAAGAGAGAAAAGAGGGAGAGGGGACGGGGGGAAAAGGGTTAATTAAAAAAACAAACAAACAAAACCCCCCCAAAAAACTCAAACAAAATAGCGATGCAGACCCTCAAGTAAGGGCTCCACAGATCATTGAAACTGAAGAGGGGTTGCCCCCGCCCTTCCCCATTTATAAAACAATCGTCATTTTATAAAATTCAACCAAATGAAAAAGGGTTTCATATATTGAAACTGAAGCGACAGAACGTGATGTTGTAAACATTTAGGCGCAGTAAAAACCAGCAATGGATTGAGGGTTTGAAGGCTGTCCCCCAGATTACAAAATCGATAGTTGTGTGATTGAAAAGACAAGTTTAAGTGGGGGCTCAGCCTGTTCCCTCCCGTTTACAGTGTGACATCGGTTGACATGAGAAACACATGATGGCAGCTTGCTGGGAACACAAGCTCTCATCAATATTGTACATGGCTGACTGGCGATCTTTCGCCGCCCACCGTGTTACCGGGCTATGTACCAACTACAAAAACTCAACTTTGGATCACGATGAGGTTATATCTAGCTTAGTTACCGTTTTGTTTTCGCATAAGACCTCAGCCAGCTATGAGGAAAATAAACTGATTGAAAAAGCAGACTTTATAACAGTTTGCATGGTGCCTAAATAGAAAAATCTGTAGAACCGTGAGCAAATCACCACTTGAAGCAGATAGTATTCACGTAGGGCTTCTGAGCCAAACTCCAGATTTAGCGTCTCCCCAAGGACGTGCTGGAGACCTTGTAATGTGACCCAACATGACAACACGTCTCGGAAATAGAACCATCGAACATCTGAGCGATACTTTAGGAGAATCTAAAGTCAACATGGTTATGGTTGTTTACCTTATGTCTGAGTTCTAATTTCACTAGTTTCAATTCCTAATAATGTTGATGTTCTACTCTCTTCATGCTCAGTAAATTTTTTCTTCTTTCATTTTCTAGTACTATTTAACACGCGATGACGCAACGACTAAGTTAGAAATGTGGGAAGTGACCGTCCACTCAGTTTACTTGTATATTTGGCGAATATTCCTCAGATCTGTCTGCTATCTAGAGGATCAAATGTAAAGGAATAATCCCATAACATCTTCATCATGACAGACTGCGCTCAGACTGGTATTTTGCAGCGGTTATGCACGCCCGACGATTTTCTTCACGATCAAACACTCGCGCGACGTCACGTTCTTCTGATCCCTTTTTTTTTTTTTTCAATTCAATATCTGCTGCTGTAACCCACGCCATATTCTATTACAAGATTTCTTAAAAAATATGAGCATCAGACTGTATTGCCCTCAACCTGGCAAGATAATACAGAACTAGTCTGCGGTTGAACTAACACAGTTCTCATACGTGTAAAGTGATTCTCCTTTCATGAACATATCTCAATGCAGGACGATAAGAGAGTCTATAACTCGGGCTAGCTCAACGCTCTTGATGTAAGTAACATCTGCCTTTAGATGGATGGAGAGCAAGGAAGGCAAATCTTTCATTCTCATGATTTTGTTACGTTTTCAAGATTTCGTGTTTATGTTTATGATAAAAAAAATGAAACGCGTTTTACCGATTGACCCCAAGGTTCAGTCTACTTGTGTGATATTTGTGATTTTCTAAGATCTCATGGGACCAGTCCTCTTTTATATCACACATGGGAATCTACATCTATAATTCTATTGAAAAGGTATTGATTTTTCATCCATTTTTGTACAATTCATAATCATCACATTTCAAAACTTGCTACTACGAAAAAACATCATACAAAAATTATCTATATTTCAATTTTTGGCTCTTTTTGTAGTAGATTTAAAAAACCAAACAAACCAAAAAAATCAAACCAAAACGTCTCATTCAATTTTCAGCAAAGATAACTGAACCAGACTTTTAAAGCTTCCTTTTGCTGAAGAGCAGTGTTGTAACACGCGAACCTGTCGTGCAAGATGATATAAATATATAGCTCCTGACAAAAAAAATGTGCATCCATCTTTCGTGCACATGAAGCCCAGAGGAGATAAATTTGGATGAAAGAAGACATTTCGTTTACGACTTGGTGCCTTTCTGCTACTGAAGAAGCTAAGGTTGCGCACCACAGCAGCTGTGCTGAGTAAACAACAGAAAATCAGTTTAGGATGTAACACATAATCAATTTGAGATAAATATAAATAAATAACTTACAACATTTACAGTGATTTATTGAAAGTTTAGGGTTTTGTTTGACATGATAAACTGCCTGTTTTCGGAAAGGGAGTTTGAGAAAGCAAGAGAGATGTATATATATTCTCCATACCAAGTCGATGGCAAGAATAAAATAAAAGAAATAATGTTTAAATGAAGGAAAACGAACAAATAACCAAACGAACAACAACAACAAAAAGTCAATAATTATAGAATGATGACTCACAAAAAATTTACATGGAAATGAGAAACAGAAGAATGGAAATCAGAGGAAGAGAGTTAGTGAGGCAAAAAAATCGAAAAAAAGGGGACACAAATGGCTAAACAAGGAGAGAGAGAGAGAGAGAGAGAGAGAGAGAGAGAGAGAGAGAGAGAGAGAGAGAGAGAGAGAGAGAGAGAGAGAGAGAGAGAGAGAGAGAGAGAGAGAGAGAGAGAGAGAGAGAGAGAGAGAGAGAGAGAGAGAGAGAGAGAGAGAGAGAGACAGAGAGAGAGAGAGAGAGAGAACTCGAAACGTGACAGAACAATCAGTGCTGCCATGTAGACAGACACGTCAGGCAGACTCACCTGGTCGGCGGGTATGGATTCTGGAATGCTGTCACTAGAGTAAGGCCAGAAGAAGAGAGGATCGCTCACGAACAGTCGCACTCTTAGGAAAATGATTGAGAGCGGTGAATGCCCTCAATGACGGAAAAACCTCACTTCGTGACTGGTTAATCAACAGCTTTCACAACAGCACGACTCGATAGTTGGTTTTATTTCTTTCGCTGTATTTATATGAAATCGCCATGAGTTAGTTTTCTTATCCAGATTGAATGCATCCATATCAGGGATATCTCAACCATTCATTTTGGGTTGATTTGCATTTAGCTTATTACTAAAGTTTTAAATCTAATTTTGTTCAAAATGAGTGAAATCTACTTTTTTTCATTATTAGCTAAATAATTATAGCATAAAGACATCCACTACTAGGGTAGGGATGTAGATACAATCAACATGGGCACCCAGTTATTAACAAAATTGAACAATTAACTATTTAGAGCAGAGATGTTGTGACAATCAACTTTTGACAAAATATACAGTCAGGTAGTGATGCAGAGACAAGCTAAACACTCATCCAGTTATTAATAAAATTGATCAACTCACTATCTAGGGTAGAGATATAAAAACAATCTTCATTGGCACCCAGTTATTGACGCATTGTGCAGTTCACTTTTTAAGCTATAGGTAGAAAGACAATCTATATAAGATTCCAGTTATGGACTAAATGTCCAAAAAAAAAAAAAACCCAAAAAAAAAAAAAACAAAAAAAAAAACAACAAAAAACCAACAACAAACAAACAAACAAACAAACAAACAAACAAACAAACAAACAAACAAACAAACCAAAAACCCCTAATAGGCGATTGATAAGCATAACACCTGTATATGAGCATTTCGTTATTAAAGGAAGATACAATTCAGTGTGTTTGATAATTTAAAATAAGACAACTGCGGGCTGAAGCTGTATACATTTTATTATCAGTTTTTTTTTTATACCAGACAATGTCGCCATCAGGACAGTTTGCGTCATGCTCAGCAAGCATTATCGTTCCAGATCTATGTCAGTTGAAAGAATTTCCAACTCATTCCACAGCGTCAAAATCTTCAAACGCTTTAACTTCGATGCTCTTTGTCTGGATGTTAACGAATCGGCAGTGGCGTGCAGACATTGTCAGTATCGACCGTGACCTTTCCATCAACCAATATCTGCTTGTGAAATGCTCGATTCACGTGGAACAAAGATGGCATGAATCCGGTCGTTCGGACTGCCCGTACTAGACCTAGTTCGGGCTTTTGTAGATTTAAGAAATAATTTGTTCCTGCAGATTTTTTTTTTTTAAATATGGCCTGCACGCAAAGCAAAATTTGCGCGTTTTAAATTTGGAAGCCTTGTGCGTGGGCAGTCCTTAAAAAAAATAAAAAAAAACCTAAATGAAAACTAAAACCGAAATTCTAAAAAAAAAAAAAAAAAAAGGCGAGCAAAATGCGACAGAGAGAAAGGTAGATAGATAGATAAATAGACAGATACAGATAGAGAAAGAGAGAGACAAAAAAGAAAAACGAGAGAGAGAGAGAGAGAGAGAGAGAGAGAGAGAGAGAGAGAGAGAGAGAGAGAGAGAGAGAGAGAGAGAGAGAGAGAGAGAGAGAGAGAGAGAGAGAGAAAGAGAGAGAGGAGGCAGAGAAAAAAAAAAGCACAAAAAAAAAAAAAAAACCAGTATCGAAGAAGGAGGGAGAAAGAAAGAGAGAGATAGAGAGGAATAGAGAGAGAGAGAAAAAGAGAGAGAGAGGGAGAGAGAGAAGGAGAGAGATAGAGAGAGAGAGAGCGAAAGGGAGAGGAGAGTAGGATTTTCTGTTTTAAATTGTATCACTCTGTAAAGATTATTTTCTTAAATCCATAACTTTTTGTGTACATGGCCAGTGGTCCATTTTTTGATGACATACGCTGTTTCAGATTTGATCAACCCAAATAAAACCATCGGAATAAACAAACACATACTGGCTGGCCTCTCACTAAATAAATAATGACAATCTGTTTTTTGTCTCGGGAATATTTGCACTTTGCAGCCTATGCATTTTGTGATACTCTCTACCTGTCCTTTTCTCATTGGCTGCGTCTGCTGCCAGCCGTTGCAGGAGATGCCAGGTACTTCCGGTGACAGATCACACGTCTGGCTCGGGTCTGACCTTTCTGTCGCTTGCGATCATCACTGCTTTATAATTTGTGTCTGCTTTTTTTATAACTGCATGCGTCGCTTAAAAATAGAATATCTTTAGCCTCTTATTTGAAAACGGATTCTGCAACTATTTATGTAAAAGCTGACAAGGCATATTTTAAAGTTGTCATCGGTGATGTAGCTTGAAGATGATAAAAACATTACACGCAGACATAGAAGAACACGTCCTCTCTATTGATCAAAGCTATTTTTATACATGGCAATCAAATCTAAATCTTTGAAATCCTGAGAATTTATTGAAGAAACTAACATAAATATTGACAACGACCTGTCACCATTGCATGTATTCAGCAAGAGAATATTTTTCACAAAATAGAATTGACTGTAGGTCTAAAACTTAATCGTTCATTATTAACTGTTGATTGCCATGTGTAAGATATAAACTTTAAAGCTAAACTCGCTAAATACACATCTCTTTTTGAGCGGGCACAAGGCGATGATGTATTGCCGAGACTTAGTTCTAGGATCTTCGATTTTTAATCTATTCATCTGTCCATTTAACTCTTATAAATAGAAGTGGAAATAAAGCCTGTGATATTTTTATTGTAACTGGTGCTCGATTATTGAGCACTTTTCCCATAAAAGCTACAACTATCTATCTGTCCACATATATACACATTGATGTGCATACGATCTATACAATAACAACTGTAAGACTCCAACTATAATCTAATGAGATGAAATATCACCTAAGCCTATTTTGACAACTGGTAAGCATATATATATATATATATATATATATATATATATATATATATATATACACACACACACACACTGATAGATCTAGAACTGAACATAGAAAACGCATCACCAGCTAAATGTTTGTCACATGAGTCTTGCTTGAGGACAAAACTTTCCGTGTTTGAACCATCGTTTCTAACATGACACTTAACATAGCGACAACAGTGACATACCCGAGTCAGTTGACATTAATGACCTGTTCATTAGCTTGATGTTTCTCCATAACATACTGCAGTCTCCAAGTCTGATCACAATAATTATCCCAAATTTAGTTTAAAATGCTTGAGAACTGGTTCCAGGAAATCTTATTATTCTGATCAATCTTAATCTATTGAATATGTTATTCGAATGAGACTATGAGTTGGATTTAGAAGCGACTAGTAGCTGTTTCTTCTTATGTCTTTGTCTTTGTCTCTGTCTCTGCGCCTCTCTCTCTCTCTCTCTCTCTCTCTCTCTCTCTCTCTCTCTCTCTCTCTTTATTCGTAGATAATGTGACGTGGCAGATAATTTTCCACTGTCAGATCAGAGTGATTTGTTTCCAATAACAATCGATCGACTTCACCCATCATAAAACTGAACTAAGTTATGTTGTAACCGAGCAAATAAATTGGATTTAATTTGCTTCAAGTCTATACAAAGTCGTCTGTTTTGCGAAACATTATACAAGTAACTTTCATCTTCACCTGATCTAAATATTTTCCTTGTAAGTCGCGTCTAGAAGATCAAGTTTGCTATTCCCCTCTCAGGATGCTAGTTCAGCCAGGTGATAGCGATATTATAGGACTGCAGCGCTAAAGGTGAGAAGCCGGTTTATAAACAAACTGAGACGTACTTTCGCCCATTTTCCCTGGCTACTTAGAACTGTCTAGATCAGTGGTTCTTAACCTTGTTGGAGGTAGCGAACCCCACCAGTTTCATATGCGGATTCACCGAACCCCTCTGTAGTGAAAAATAAAATATGCTTTTTTTTTTCAAATTCAAGACATACATAAGTTTTTAACTGGCTCTGTCGAATCCCTGAGATCGACCCACAGAATCCCAAGGTTCGATCGAACCCAGGTTAAGAATCACTGGTTTAGATCTATCAGAGCTGCTAGATTTTACAGCGCTTGGAGACTAAACTCCCTCTGCTTATGACCTTTTAGCACAAGTTCAGCCTGGCTCCTTGAATTAATGAGCTTTTGCCTGCACATTAAAGGTAAAAAAACGTAAGCTGATAGCTCTGGTGTGTAGGTATGAGTCTTAAATTGATAAATCCATAGTAATGTTTTCTCATTAGTTGAACTTTCATGATCCATTCCAGCCTCTTTCAGTCTGCGTGAAAATCTATAACAGGTCAAGCCATTCAATGTTCTGCTGTGCTTTAAGTGTTTGGTGAAGATCTTTAGTAATTAAGTAGTGTTTATAGATATCAGCCTGACGTCACCACATGAGTGCAGCACGTCCATTCACAGCATGGTCTGAGCGACGAATAGCAACTTTTGGATACATGTCTATTGTAATCTGATTAGCTGAAACGTTCATGCAACCCTCTTCAACAAGAGTAAACATTGAATGAGATGTGAAGTTACAACTTGGCAATTCTTGCTGTTTCCACATTACATGTCCTCGTCTTGACCAGCAACCGATTTATTTACCTGGCAGGATTAAATAAAATCTATTACATCAATAGTACTCAACTTTCCCCGTTTTGGAGAACACTGAAGAAAGTGGAAAAAGGGGAAATTTGAAAATCTATTGACTTCACGAAATCTTATTTGCAGTGTCAAAGAAATACAGGTTTAGAGATAGGGAAATATACTTATAAATAGGAGGAAAAACTAAATGGACTACGAGATATAATAGTACAAAAATAGTTCGTTGAATAAAAGGATAGAAAGAAAAGATCGATTTGTTAGCGAGATAGCAACGAAGAATGGAAAAAAAGAGAGAGAGAGAGAGAACGGAGAGAGAAAGAAAGAGACACAGAGAGAGAGAGAGCGAGTTAGACACATAGAGAAAGAAAATGAGAGAGATAGAGTAAGAGAGAGAGAGTCAAAGAAAGATAGAAAAAGAGAAAGAAAAAAGAGAAATAGAGAGAGAAAAAGAGAGAGAGATAGAGATAGATAGATAGATAGATAGAGAGAGAGAGAGAGAGAGAGAGAGAGAGAGAGAGAGAGAGAGAGAGAGAGAGAGAGAGAGAGAGAGAGAGAGAGAGAGAGAGAGAGAGAGAGAGGGGGGGGGGATTTAGACATGTAGAGAAAGAAAGTGAGAGAAGGTATAGGGAGAGAGCTAGAGAGAGGGGTAAGCGAGTGAGGGCCTAAATAAGATTAGAGGCAATACATGACGACACCACTTGTTTGTTTGCAATATACCCTGTCTTCAAGTTTGGTTAACACTTGCCAGAAAGTATCTCTCCTCTCCTTTTCCATTCCTACCATCAATAAAGAGCGGAAAGCACTTTAATGATGTCGGTAAATCTGCGTGCACAGCAATTTCTTGTAACCAACTAAATAAATCAAGTGGTCGGTGTTCATTCTCCCAGGGTTATCTCTTCACGTTGATCTATTGAGTCTAGACTCCGCAATTAAACACGCCGCTCAAATTGTCTTCGGAAATATCCGCAGTTTTCATATCAATTTTTGAGAGCAGCAATGCTCTAAGGCTAGTGCGGGTGTTTCCAGGATCCCAAAATGATCTCCACAGATCCGAGATGTAAATTCTATGTAAGAACTGATAAATGGAGTCTAGACTTTTCATTGGTTGAGAAAACAAATCTTCATAGAAATATGAACAGCTGAACGTTCAAATAAGTAAAAAAAGAAAAGAAAAACGGCTATTGACACAAAATTCTAAAAATGTCGCTTTTTAAATCCTTTACAAATGGAAGAAGTTTTATCGGTCAAATGGTTTTATGCGGAACATGTTTTGTCGGTCACATGAATTTATCATAATAGATAAGCCACAATATCTTTTTCGTAGTGGTATACCAGTTTCAAAAATTTTCAGAAATTAAAATTGGCTTACTTCTTGGCAATAAATGCATTATTTTATATATATATATATATATATATATATATATATATATATATATATATATATATATATATATATATATATATTTGCATTTCTGAAGTTTCAAAACGTGTCTCATGAGGTAAAGTAAATTCAAAGCATCATTTTCTTGGGTAAACTATTCGAGAACGGATTGGAGTTTATTTTGTTAAGACAGAGCTTCAAATCATCTCAAATCTTCGTGTAAAACGCTAAAAAAAAAGTATGTATACTGAGATATAAACTCTGCGGCCGATTTCGAACCAGTGTTCTGCGATCGAATCCTGACTGGCCCGGATATCTCGCTTAAACCTTAATGAAGGCTCTGTAAGATTGACGATGTGTTTTTAAAACCTGTGACCATTCTTGTAGTTAAGAAAGGCAATAATATTGGTAATGGCTGTTCAAGGCCAAAGAATTAACACTGGAACAACGTTTGAACAGTACGCTGAAAAAAAAATACGATAGATCCCGGATCACAGGCTAAAACCAATAATAAATCAAATATTGATTCTCTGAGTATTTCAGCATTAGCAGAGCAATCCTCAGAAACGTACCTATCTCACAACCCCTTTAAATAGAACCTGAAAACAACCTTTATTCAGTAAATTGTTATGTGACTGGTGTGCTTTTTCTCCTTCATCCTTCATTACTTTTCATTCTGCATTCTGTTGAAAATGTTCATTTTTTAGCCGAACAGCAGTCAGTGCAGCCATATCTTTTCATTCTTAACTGGTTCAGCCTACCTTTCAATGCATTGAGCATATCCGCTCTTTAAATTGATCTAAAAAGGCAATGAGGTTTTGATGCGCTTCGATAGTTATATATTGATTACTCTTGTTTTCACAAATTCTCATGGTGGTTAAAAGCTGTGAGCTTTTGTACTTCGGATCCAATCAATGAACAATGTTAATTTTACTTGGAATATCATCTCTTTAGTCCATGTCAGAGCCCTGTACCTGCCCGACCTGTTTCATAAGAAATTTATTTTTACCATGTCTAGTGTCCATGCCATGCGGTAACTGTACTTAAAAAATAGTTATTCAGAAAAATAAATAAAATATGTCGCCTTACAGGAAAAGCTAATATTGTAAATATTCCAATCTATGTAATTATATATATATCCTTTTACACGTTCATGAATATATTAAAATATACACTAAACGTGCATTGTAGCTCAAGGTACCTTATGTTCGTACCCAAATAGCGTTAAGTTAGCGTTTAGAAAGGTTTTCACATTGTTGAAAAAAATACACATACATGTAATTAGCTGTTTTTCTAATATAAGCGCATCTTTCGTTCCATAAGGATTGATCAATAGTTTTAGCTAATTCTCATCCAAAGTCCCTAATCGGTTGCCCGCTGGTCTTGTTCTGTCTCATTAAAAAAAAAACCAAAAACATTTCCCCCTCTCAATAAATTATAGTGATGGCACTTTTGATGGTATTAATTTTGTTTCGCCAATCTCAGTCATTTCTCTAGCTCTGCACAAGTCGCCCATTTCTTGCTCTTCACGAGTCCCTGTAGCGTAAGTGGCCACCGGTTTGCCTGACTGAGCGTTTCTCAATGTCATTCCTCACCCTAAACACCCTATTCACTCGCTGTCAAACGGCGCGAAGTTTCTCATCACTTGTTATTCTAAGATCTAAGTGGGCGTCCTGAACAAAGAGTGAGAGACAGTTCCGCGTGTAGGTTCACTTAAGTCAGCAAGATCAGGGGAGGTCACCAATCACTGGTCGTGACAGGGACACGCCACATTCATCACATACCGGACATTCCTCACAGCCTGGGCTGGGCTCTGTATCGGCGGGTCTGTACCGTGGAGCGACTGGAGACCAGCTTGTTGACACTGGACTTGTCAACTGTTTCACTTGTCAAAGCTAGAATAAGAGTTCTTGTGATGGAGATGGAAGTTCGAGGGGTTAATTATTATTTTTACACAGCGAATGAATCAGGCAGCATCCACGTGAGAGCAAGTTTTTGAAAACGTGACGAATTCACTACCGCTAGTATGAGTGGCTCTTATTTTAATTGCTAAAATATCTTGTGCTGTTACTGCGCCGATACTCTTATGTGTCAGAGAGTTAAGACTGTTGTGACACAGACTATAGTTTGAGGTGCGAGCGAAGTTGTTCTCCTGTCACAATACTTAAGAGTCTCATTGACATGTTTACGTCCTCCGAGTTTCTCGAAAATCTCACACTGTAACAATTATTACTCTAAAGGTTATAACAATTACAAGCATCAGAATATTTCAAGGGAACCACATTATCATTCTGTGTTATACCTGAAGTATTATATTAAAAGCAAAAAAAAGCAAAAAAAAAAAAAAAAAAAAAAACCAACAACAGCAACATCAACAAGGATCACTTATCGGCAGAACCAATTATTTAACACCGGCAAAACAAAATGAATCTACTGTCGTTCTTCGTCAAACATGATGGCGGCTGAGAGAGGTAACCTGTAATTACCTGAACCATTCTGACGTCATGGAACCTCTTGCGATATATATATATATATATTAAAAAAAATGAGGCATGTCTGAAGAGCGATATCAAAGGATAAGAGTAAGTGCAGTTTACTCTCCGTATCTCGAAAATATCTAACGCTCATTCCCCCCCTCCCCCCCCCCTTTTTTTTTGGCCACTCTCCCCTTGAGCTCTGTGGTATGCTATCTCCATCTAAAACACACTTCACTGCGGATCGTCTCCTCTCTATGAAGCCAAATTCAAATATTAATGTCCATGATTATATTAGAATGTCGTTGTTTTAAGTTTTGTCTCTAAAGAGTTCAAGTTGTTTTATACTAGATGTCTTCTCTCTTAGTTAACACTCAAATGTGCGCAGATCCGTGGTACTCCCAAGTTTTTGTCGATATAAGAGGTTTTTTTTTTATTTTTGATCCCCACTTGAACCTTCATTGGGGTTTGTTTTAAAATTCTTTTCACAGTTGATTCATCTGACATAGAGCTGCCGCTACAGGCCGTCGTTCTCACAGTTGTCATATTCTGGCCAACGCGGTGATAGATAGCGATAAAATTTAAATTATTTAGAATTGCAGTCACACGCCTGGTCGCTGCTATCAGTTTTAGATGCTTTAGAACAGGCAAGAGGATTTCTTTTCTAATGTAACAGTTCGTAAGGGTAGAGAGGGGTTTGAGTCGAGTTAACCCCTCTCCCCCCCCCCCCCCCCCTACCCCATCCCTCCCTCCTCTCCAGCTTGCTGAGAACATAGACCATACTGCAAAGCATCACAATGTGATTTGCTTAAAAAAATAGATGGAGACCGGGAACCTTTGATCCAGACATTGCTGATTAGCCTTGACAAAGGGTTGCAAATGCAATTTAGCTGTCTGTTCTGACTCTAATGAGGCAAGCATATAGCAGCAGAGCTCCTCAAATCGTTTACAACACGCTGAATGGAGACGAGAAACAACATTCGAGCACACAATATTTGCAATCTGTGAAGTCTCAAACTCGATATCGCTCTTAAAAAATTTCATTGCGATTACTCGTGCTGTTCTGCTGTAGCAAATGCTGCTCTTACAGAAATTTTCATAGGTGCTGAATCTCTACATGTAGGCCTAATTGTTCTTTCTTTGCATCCCCCATCTGTTTTGGTTATTTATTCTTGAAAGTTTATCATTTTTCATCTTAGTATTATTATCATAACAGATGATATTTTCATCCTCCTCCTTACACTTCTTCGCATTCTTTTCTTCCACAACCAACTCATCTTCTCCTCATTTTCATCTTCCACCACCACCTCACCCTCTCCTCATTCTTCTCTTCCACCACCACCTCACCCTCTCCTCATTCTTCTCTCACACCACCACCTCACCCTCTTCCACTTCTTCTCTTCCACCACCATCTCACCCTCTCCTCATTCTTCTCTTCCACCATCACCTCACCCTCTTCTACTTCTTCTCTTCCACCACCACCTCATCTTCTCATTTTCATCTTCCACCACCACCTCACCCTTTCCTCCTTCTTCTCTTACACCACCACCTCATTCTTCTCTTCCATCACCACTTCATCCTCTCCCCATTCTTGTCTTTACTACCAACTCATTCTCTGTTCATTCTTCTCTTCCACCACCACCTCATCTTCTCCTCATTCTTCTCTTCCACCACCACCTCATCTTCTCCTCATTCTTCTCTTCCATCACCACCTCATCTTCTCCTCATTCTTCTCTCACACCACCACCTCATCCTCTTCTACTTCTTCTCTTCCACCACCATCTCACCCTCTCCTCATTCTTCTCTTCCACCATCACCTCACCCTCTTCTACTTCTTCTCTTCCACCACCACCTCATCTTCTCATTTTCATCTTCCACCACCACCTCACCCTTTCCTCCTTCTTCTCTTACACCACCACCTCATTCTTCTCTTCCATCACCACCTCATCTTCTCCTCATTCTTCTCTTCCACCACCACCTCATCTTCTCCTCATTCTTCTCTCACACCACCACCTCATCTTCTCCTCATTCTTCTCTCACACCACCACCTCATCTTCTCCTCATTCTTCTCTCACACCACCACCTCATCTTCTCCTCATTCTTCTCTCACACCACCACCTCATCTTCTCCTCATTCTTCTCTCACACCACCACCTCATCTTCTCCTCATTCTTCTCTCACACCACCACCTCATCCTCTTCTACTTCTTCTCTTCCATCACCACCTCATCTTCTCCTCATTCTTCTCTCACACCACCACCTCATCCTCTTCTACTTCTTCTCTTCCACCACCACCTCATCTTCTCCTCATTCTTCTCTTCCATCACCACCTCATCTTCTCCTCATTCTTCTCTTCCATCACCACCTCATCTTCTCCTCATTCTTCTCTTCCACCACCACCTCATCTTCTCCTCATTCTTCTCTTACACCACCACCTCATCTTCTCCTCATTCTTCTCTTCCATCACCACCTCATCTTCTCCTCATTCTTCTCTTCCATCACCACCTCATCTTCTCCTCATTCTTCTCTTCCATCACCACCTCATCTTCTCCTCATTCTTCTCTTCCATCACCACCTCATCTTCTCCTCATTCTTGTCTTCCATCACCACCTCATCTTCTCCTCATTCTTCTCTTACATCACCACCTCATCTTCTCCTCATTCTTCTCTTACACCACCACCTCATCTTCTCCTCATTCTTGTCTTCCATCACCACCTCATCTTCTCCTCATTCTTCTCTTACACCACCACCTCATCTTCTCCTCATTCTTCTCTTCCATCACCACCTCATCTTCTCCTCATTCTTCTCTTCCATCACCACCTCATCTTCTCCTCATTCTTGTCTTCCATCACCACCTCATCTTCTCCTCATTCTTGTCTTCCATCACCACCTCATCTTCTCCTCATTCTTGTCTTCCATCACCACCTCATCTTCTCCTCATTATTCTCTTACACCACCACCTCATCTTCTCCTCATTCTTGTCTTCCATCACCACCTCATCTTCTCCTCATTCTTGTCTTCCATCACCACCTCATCTTCTCCTCATTCTTGTCTTCCATCACCACCTCATCTTCTCCTCATTCTTGTCTTCCATCACCACCTCATCTTCTCCTCATTCTTGTCTTCCACCACCACCTCATCTTCTCCTCATTCTTCTCTTACACCACCACCTCACCCTCTCCTCATTCTTCTCTCACACCACCACCTCATCTTCTCCTCATTCTTGTCTTCCATCACCACCTCATCTTCTCCTCATTCTTGTCTTCCATCACCACCTCATCTTCTCCTCATTCTTGTCTTCCATCACCACCTCATCTTCTCCTCATTCTTGTCTTCCACCACCACCTCATCTTCTCCTCATTCTTCTCTTACACCACCACCTCACCCTCTCCTCATTCTTCTCTCACACCACCACCTCATCCTCTTCTACTTCTTCTCTTCCACCACCACCTCATCTTCTCCTCATTCTTCTCTTACACCACCACCTCATCTTCTCATTCTTCTCTTCCATCACCACCTCATCCTCTCCCCATTCTTGTCTTCTACTACCAACTCATTCTCTGTTCATTCTTCTCTTCCATCACCACCTCATCTTCTCCTCATTCTTCTCTTACACCACCACCTCATCTTCTCCTCATTCTTCTCTTACACCACCACCTCATCCTCTCCTCATTCTTCTCTCACACCACCACCTCATCCTCTTCTACTTCTTCTCTTCCACCACCACCTCATCTTCTCCTCATTCTTCTCTTCCACCACCACCTCATCTTCTCATTCTTCTCTTCCATCACCACCTCATCCTCTCCCCATTCTTGTCTTCTACTACCAACTCATTCTCTGTTCATTCTTCTCTTCCATCACCACCTCATCTTCTCCTCATTCTTGTCTTCCATCACCACCTCATCCTCTCCCCATTCTTTTCTTCCACCACCACCTCATCCTCTCCTCATTCTTCTCTTCCACCATCACCACCTTATCCTCCCTTCTCCTTCTCTTTCAAGCACCAGAGATCGTCAGGTTAGAATGCTCGCCCTTATATCTGCAGGGATTATATTTGCGAGGTCGGCTAGTCGGTGAATTAGGGGCCTCATCTTTTCCATGCCACACTATGCGAAAAGGCTTGTTAAATTAGAGAAAAACGCCTCAATCCCCTTCTTTTCTCCCTCTTCTTGTTCCTCTCCCCTTTCACTTCTTTTCCCTTCTTCTCTCTGTCTCCTTGATCATACAAAACCACTGAGGCGCCTCTATGCACAAATAATTTCAGGCCCTTCACTTTGAAATTCATTTCTATTCAGAAAGACAATTTTAATTATCAAAATCAGCAACATATGGTGGATAATAAAGATTCTGTTTTAACCTTAGCCCAGTCGACACAGAACTCTGAATGTAGTAAGAAAGTTGTTTCTTCTTCTTCTTTTGGAATGAATATTCTTGTGCATTACTCTCGATTCTCTTTGCCAGCTTTAGCTGGTATAATTATGTCCGTTTTATCTTTCTATACACTTAACTAGGAATAGATGGTTTAGATCGCCTCTGTCTCTGTCTGTCTGTCTGTCTCTTTCACTCTCCTTCTCCTCTCTCTTTCTCACGACCGTGGCTGTAGGCTGATGTGGCAGTGTTCCTCAGGATCCCTAGTGGATAACAACAGTCCGACTGTAGACCGATAGGTTTCTTTATGGCCTTGTTTTCATTTGCCTGCCTAATCCGCCATCCTATTGGGAACGCCGGACTTTACTCCAAAGCAACTAAATCAGTATTTGGAGAACTGCAAGAAAAGATATAGATATATACAGTTTCTCTCAGTCTCCCACTCTCCCTTTGCCTCGATCTATATCTGTCTGCCAGGGCCTATGGGTTTGTCAGCCTACCTAATTATTTAGGTACTTTTTTTGTGTTCGATGGACCTCCTTCGATTCCTCCATTTGCTAAATGGCTTTTAATCAATCTGTCCATTTCTAACTTTTTACGGCTACCCGCGGCCTGTTGCGATTAACTGTTTATGTTACTCTAACTTTCTGTTGCTCTTTGACTATTTCTGTCTATCTAACTCTTCTCTTCGTCTATCTCTGTATGTAAATAAGTATTTATAAATTCACTAGCCTGTTATTTTATCCACAATCAACTATACAATCAGTTCACCAAGCGATCAAGCATTTCTTTTTTTAATCTTTCTATCCACCAGCTTTCTTTCTTTCTTTCTCTATCTATCTATCTATCTATCTATCTATTTATGTATGTATGTATGTATGTATGTATGTATGTATGTATGTATGTATGTATGTATGTATGTATGTATGTATGTATGTATCTATCTATCTGTGTTTATCTATTTCCATTGGTTTTTCTAGATATTCTAGTTTCTTTAATCTATTTATCTATCTTTCTATCTATCTATCTATCTATCTATCTATCTATCTGTCTATCTGTCTATATATCTTTCTATGTATTCACAGATGTGTTTATCTATTTCCGTTGGTTTTTCTAGATATTCTAGTTTCTTTAATCTATCTGTCTATCTATCTATCTATCTATCTATCTATCTATCTATCTATCTATCTATCTATCTATCTATCTGTCTATATATCTTTCTATGTATTCACAGATGTGTTTATCTATTTCCGTTGGTTTTTCTAGATATTCTAGTCTCTTTAATTTTTTATTATTTGCATAATTATTCACCCAGCTATCAATATTGGCGTTTATTGATTTATTAACTGTTTCTTAATGTATATCTCTATCAGTGTATCATCAATGTGTACCCGATTCCGCCCTCTATATCTTCATCATTGCTTACAGAGACAAATCAGCTTATCGGTATGGGAAAAGGAAGATAAATCAAGGAAAGAAATATTTTCAACTTTGAATCTTGATTCAAAACCGACATTAATATAAGCATTATTGTCTTTAACATCACCATCATCAACTTCACTCCACTGCTCATTCTCATCAATATCATCACCATTATCATAGTCTTTGTCATCGTCATCATCCTCATTCTTAACTCTAGGAACAAAAGATTAAAAAAAAAACTGACTATATGAGCTTTCCTCATCGCCATAATAATAATAATAATAATAATAATAATAATAATAATAATAATTATTATTATTATTATTATTATTATTATTATTATTATTATTATTATTATTATTATTATTATTATTATTATTATTATTATTATCATTATTATTATTATTATTATTATTATTAAAAAAAATCATAATTTTAATAAAAAATGTTTCATGGAGATAATTGATAAATTTCCCGGAAAAAAAAAAAAGATGTTTCACTTGTTACTGGCTAAAAAAACAGGAAAAGGAAAAATTCTGTTCAATCTAACCGGAAGTATGGCCATAGGGGATTTTACAAATATCCGTCCCATTCATTCCACAGCCGATATTTGAATAATAACAAAAAATCGTGATTATGTAATAGATGAAAGAAAATGTGCATTAGAATAGCGTGATGTTAACTGAGCTATCAGGGCCGAATGAACGTGTTTGATCACGGGAAAAGGTTTCACTTATTTCTTTTTTGTGTTTTGAAAATGGGCTCCGTAATGGTTCTATTATTGAACTCTCTCTATCTCTCTCGCTTTCTCTCTCTCTGTGTTTCTCTTTTTTTTTTATAACTCTCTGTCTCTGACTACCTCTTTCCATCACTTTATCTGTTCCTGCATCCCTCTCTCTTTATCTCTGCCAGTCTCTCGCTCTGACCGATTTTCTTGTTCTCCTGTATTTTCTTTTCTGTCTCTATTTTTCTTTTCACAGTGTTCTACCTTATTGTATAATAAAGACGGACAAAAAATAAATATAATGCCTCACTGAAAGCTAAGGAGTAATTCTTCAAGTGTGACGAAGTTATGCCTCACTTATCCAGAAGCACGAGCAATACGCAGCAATTAAAGCATTTGTTTTAAAATAGAACCAGAGTGGTAATTAAGAAAAAAGAAACAAAAAAAAAACACACACACAAAACAATTGACGCTGCCTGAAATTGAAGACCTATAAAAGCCGTTCTTATTGTTAACTTCTGCTTGAGTACAGCGCATGTGAAAATCTTTCAAGATTCCAATATGACGATTATCGATTTGAATGAAAGCACAGACATGAGAAAACGCAATTTCCGGTTCCTTGCAGACAATGTATCGCCCATGGGTGAACTCCCTTTTGCTGGTGGCAAATCAAGGGGAATAAGCAGCAGCTAAATATTGACACTCCCTGCGGCGACGATGACTTCAACGGGAGCTAACTCTGTCAGATCAAGTTTTTGTCAGCAGCTGGGGCCGAAAGACCAGATTTATTGCTGGTCCCACCACTGATCAGGTGACTAGCCAGTGGCCAGAGCATAACGCACGCACACAGTAGAACACACAGACTAACTCTATTTACACGGGATGCCCGTGGGCTGTTTCGGAAATTTCAAGTTTTGACTCAAATAAAGAGAAATTAAAATCGGAAATATCCTCTCATAAAGTATTGCGCTAAACTTTTCTTTTAGAACAGAAAATCTGCGTTGGACTACCGTCATGGTTGAACATTGTGTAAGACGTCTGTTTCATGTTTTTTTATCTGACATCATTGATACTTTCGCTGTTCTGGCCAAGTATTGTTGCTGCTGGTGATAATGTCGATGAGAGTTGTCAACTCAATCCTGTGAAATAAACCTGTTTAATTATGATTCTATTGTTGTACGTGCGAGATAGAGGAGAAGAAAATTTATAAAGAGAGAAATAGAAGAATACGCAGACACAGACAGAGAGTCATAGAAATGAAGATAAAATATTGGAAGTAAAAATTAACAAGAGAATAAATGAGAGCGAACGAAGAGAAAGAAAAAGACAGAGAAACAGAGATACATATAAATAAAAAGATAGCAGAGAAAAAAAAAAGAGAGAGAGAGAGAGAGAGAGAGAGAGAGAGAGAGAGAGAGAGAGAGAGAGAGAGAGAGAGAGAGAGAGAGAGAGAGAGAGAGAGAGAGAGAGAGAGAGAGAGAGAGAGAGAGAGAGAGAGAGAGAGAGAGAGAGAGAGAGACGAAAAGGAGATGAAGACAGAAAAAAATAAGGGAGAAATTGTGTGTAAGAAAAAAGTTCAGAGAAACTGAGATATAGGTAGAGAAAAGGCAGAAAAAACATGTAGGTTACAAGGCTTTGCGCGTTCATAGAACATTAAGAGGAAAGAAGGGGCAGGGAACTGTAGCAGTCCTAAACATGCCGTTTATCAATAGGTCTCGGTGGATGTCACGTCATTAGGTACAGTTTGTGTTGAGCTCTGCATTCAACATCGATTCCAGATTTACAGTGAGTGAAGATCACTTCACCGTGATAGCAGCGATCTCAACCAGCTTGGCTTTCCCGCATCCGAAATCAATTCCAGATTGAGTGACATGTGCTTGGGAAGGATTGATAGAATCTAAGAAAAAAAAAAAGAAGGAATATTGAACGCGAAATAGCTGCGCTAAGCAGAAAAAAAAAGAAAATTCTCTATTATTGAATTTTTTCTTTCATTTTCTTTTATTTGTTATTATTTTTTTTTGCTTCTGCATGCGAACATGCTTCCAAAACACGAAAAAAAAAATTGCGATTTTTTAACATCCTGAGTAAGCCATGCCGGCATGATTCAATAACGTTTAATATTTTTGTTTTATATTTCTCTCTCTCTCTCTCTCTCTCTCTCTCTCTCTCTCTCTCTCTCTCTCTCTCTATATATATATATATATATATATATATATATATATATCTTTCTCTCTCTCTCATCCAATCTAAAGGAATGATATATCACTCTGTCAAATGTAACACTTAAAAATATCCACGTTAAGAATAATAATTCCTTTTTACTTTTAGTTTCTTTATGCTGAAAATTGCATCAAGTTATTAAAACCTCTACACAGATAAATTTTGATAGCTTATGCTCATTTAAAACATTAAAAAAAGAGAAATTCTTTTAAAACTTTTACATTTATCTTCTCATTTGAAGATTAAGATATCAAACTCGTTTGGTTCAGTTGCGAACAACATTTTGTTACAATTGCATCCCATAATTGATAGAACCCACACAAAACTGTCAATAATGAGGACCAGACAGCGTGAACCAGCAGCAATCTTCTGCCATCTGTAGCTCCAGACTTATCAACATAAAATTTTCCAGGGTTTGCAGGAGTTTGTTAATCTGTCTTGACATCTCCGGCTAGGATTGTGTGAACTATCTTTATATTTTCGTTTCAGTTGTTTATGCCTGTCATTGCCGTGTCATTGTTAACAAAATAAGATACCTTATTACGAGAGACACTGTAGTTCGTTTAATTTCGGATCCTCTTGTTTGATATACATCAGGTCACTGAATTGTTTAGAGGATTGAAAACAAACAAAGTGAAAAAAAAAAAGAGAATCAAACCTAAAGTTTCTAATCAAAATAAAAAAAACCCACCCCCTCCAAAACAACAACAACAACAACAAAAAAAACAACCAAAAACATTTATGCGAAAAAATTGTAGATCTACTTTGCAATAGTACGTTATTCCACTGTACATGTAACATGTTTAAGATCTATTGCTAATAGAAAAGTCAAAGTATCTGCGAGTTTCAAACAGAAGCAAGCGGGGATATTGTTGTCTCTTTTAAAAATACTTTCAATGTTGCGACAAAAAAATGTTAAAGTAAGAAAATCCTAGTGAAACTGTACTATTCTGCCATTCTTTTCATCTGGAGATCACCCATGTGACCTTGAAACTGATCGTCTATGTTTGAGGTGAGAGGTCATGCTAGTGCGCGGCTAACTTTTACATCAGACTCCTGGTGATTGCAAACTAGCGAGATAAAAGCAACTTATCAAACATGTTGAGATGATGCAAGATATTTATTAATGTAAACATCCAAAAACCACAACTTTATGTGAAAAGTTTACTTTTCTTGATCAAAGATGATTGCACGTCTGTCTCACTTTTGTTTTAACAAAATTTTAAAAAGTTACCATAATCTTTATCTTTCTTAGTTTGGTTTTGAAAAAAAAATAAAAACAACTTACACCTAATCCCTATGGGCGTTTAAAAACCAGTCTTATGAAAGAGCATATAGCTATATCACGGTCTGCAAATAATTTATTATGAAGACATTTAGCAATCCTCAAAATTCACCCATAGCCTGTTGCTGGTTCCTCATTCTGCAGTCAGATATAGCAGCCAAAAAGAAATAGTTAAAATGTTCTATGGAAGTCAATAGATAAAGACCTTTTCCTGTAAGGTATTGAAACTAACACCACCTTTTATGCATTGGAGGAACAATTTTGCAAATATGAGAATTCAGGAAGATCCCAGTTTCTAGAATGAAAGCTCTTTTATGGTAAATTAGTGTCAAAATAATACCACAAGGTGTCTGCTTGTG